>CAJVPJ010000046.1:0-57363 GCA_910592205.1 Paraglomus occultum
TATTTACATTACTTAATATTAACATTAATTAACTATATAAATACCAGGCACTAGGCCAAGTTTCTTTGTTGATTCAGCTTAGTCACATTAATGTACTAGCTGTCTAAAAGCAGCTTTAACGGTTTTCCGTAGCTGTCAATAAAGATCCTATAAAAACGAAATCTCGGAGGAATACTAATACGTCTTAGGCAATAAAGTTCTAAATTATAAAAAAAAATACGTCATCCCTATCGCATATCCACGACACGGCTCAAACATAATTTATAGACTCTTAGATTTGTTATGGAAAATATGACTGAAATTTAACTTACTTTAATTGAAATTGGCATAGTTATTTACTAACAATTATAACAGGCCTATCTCTATATAAAAAATCTTAATATGAAACTAATTTACATTAAATCCACTATTACTATGAAAATCAAAGAATTCTAAAAAAAGAGGAGAAAAAATTGCACCTTACGATTTTAAAACCAATAATACCAAAACTCTTCAAGACTATCTAGATAAAGAAAAAATTACTTATGAAATTTATCAAGAAAGGAAAATCATAACTAACAAACAAAATCTTAACAATTTGTGATGAACCAAGAAAGTTAGAAACGACGTAAGGAAATAAAAAGCTTCTCACCAATACCTCTACTGATCGAGCGACCTGTCAACGAAAGATCGATAAGACTGCTCGATTATATTTCATTACTTTGACACAATTGCAATCAAGAAGTCAAACATGTAAACATAATTTAATTTTTCGTAAGCATAACTTTTTTTATTTCGATTATTGAATATGAATGCGTGCTTTTGAAAATATAAATAATAAGTAAATGCACCAGAATGGTTATGAGTATGTGAGACAGTTGTATTTGGTATATCTCCAACTCATAAAAGTCCGCCAGCATTAACTCAAAGTCAACCCCTTTATAGCATATACAGATTATCTCTCACAATCTTTAACAGCTTGCATGGCAAAACTTTCTACCAAGTCATGTTATGTCAGCTCCTGAAATTTGTAGTATAACTACATCACCCAACTAAATGACTGAACTACTCTTCCACCTCTTCCTTTCTAACATTTTTTGTCTGGTGCATTCTACATTGCGATCGATATTTTCTTGCATTCATACGATATGCTTCATAATCTATTACGCAGTATATAAAATTGTTAATTCTTCAATCATACGCTTCGTAATCCGGATGATGCGATATATAAAATTATAAATTCTTCAACACTTCTGTCAATCATATGATGCTTCATAACAGTATATCAAAATTGTTAATTTCAACAGAGGCATTTATCATACGGTAGATGACTTGCAACGGATGATGTAGCATGTTCCAACTCGGTTTGAGATTTAACCCACTTCAGAATCGGGTTGACTCATAACAGCTTTGATATGGCAATTACGCCTCATGAGAGATAAAGTTATCATACGATCGATGTGATCTATATTCACAAGTGTAAAGTTTATAGAATAAATCGATTCAGCAACTTATCATTATAAAGTAATATATATACATATCAATTGCTATTAAAATTCTCTGACTACGATGCCAGCTAACACACAGTTCAGTTAGTCATAGCTTATAATACCCGCACCACCGGTCAACCTACAAAACGTTGAACAAGCATTTCATCACAAGCCCTTCGTTACGATTTTTTAACCACTGACTTCAGTAGTTTCTCCCATAAGAAATGTGCAGTAGGATATGCAATGAGGTATACTCTCTTGTATATAAACAAACGTGCATAAATTTTGTGACTATCGAAATCTTTATCTGGTGAAAATCTATTTTCTCGAAAAACTTATATTGGCTGTATCTACTAAATGAACAACAGAAATTTTTATGAAACCAATTGACTGCAGTCACATCAACTACTTCAGTACTTTGTACCAGATAAGCCGCGTGATAGTAATTCGTAATATTAAGTTAGAGATTTGCTCATTAATATTCTATTTGCGATAAGAACGTATAAATAAATCACGTAGCAACAGGATAAAATAAAAGGATGTATTCAATTATAGTATGTTATCCCCAAAAGAATAGTAAAAGTTTCACTGTTTAAGCTTTTTCTTTAAATACAGAAAAGTTCGGTCGTATGGTGGGGGACACAACTACGCATCAAACAAAAATCGATGCATTTCAAACAATAACATTACTGTATTAATAATTCAAATTTTAAGAACGCCATTTTGTTCTTCTTGATAAACGTTAACAAATTACGTTTAGAAAATTGACAAATGTTACATGTGGTTTGAGATATAACTGTTCAAAGTTTTAGTTAATTTATATAGTGAGCGAAAATTTGAAACAGCCTTTTCTGGTAAAATTTATCTTAAATCTGGCCTATTTATTAAGGCCTTAACAAAAATGGAAACATTGTGTTACATGCCCATTGGATAAAGATAATCTCCTGGCGAAAAATTTTTCGCCCTTTAATAATAATAATAATAATGGGTAGACCCACAAAACGCACTCAACACTGTCGTAAGCTTGCGAGAAAAGGAGAAACCAGCAGAATCCCTGTATATATATAATATCGTAACTGACAATGCTTTATTAATAATGATAATTGTTATTTTACAGATAATGTGTTTGAGGATGAGAGTAGTGAATTTGAAGTGTAGGAATGGAATGACAATAGATTAGATGATGAAGCAGAAGACCTCTATAAAGTATTAACCCAAAACACGTCAAATCTCCCTACATCGAGCCGCACACAAATATACACAAAAAAAATCAAGAACGACACAATATCGACACCGTATTAATGCAGAAAAGTCGGCACAAGAAAATGGACACAGACACTGCTTGATTTTTTTGACTATGTTTCCCCTACCAGCATTAACATGATTAAGAGAAAGTCATAGAACGGTTCCTGAAACGATTTTGAATAAAATTAATAAAATTACTATAGTAGATTCGTTGACATTTTTAGTAATGATTTCCCCATGAAAATTGAAACAATTTGATGCGTACTCACCATACACCTCACAGTCATCTCGTAATCACCTGAGGTATTCATAAATAAAATCGTTGCAAGTAATAGACGGAAACGTTCTTCCTATACTGAAGACTATATCTTAATCGCGAAGAGATTGTTAAACGCCTATCAAACATCCATCCTTGTGATTATTAGACGGAGAAACATTCCATATACGAATATAATAACAAACCCGTTTTCTCCAAGGCCATATTAGGAGGGATCTCAATAATTTTCGTCCCGTCCGTGATAAGGACTATAAGCAGACTGGAGTTTTGCGTTCCTTATACCATAAGCAGATTGGACAGTACGGACGTAACGTATTTTTACTATAAATTGGTCGGTTCCGTAAAGAAGTGTGACTAAATACTCGTTTCTATTGTTGACTAAAACAATTGTCTATGTCTTTGCATTCATCAACTATAAACAAATGTAAGAATCAAGAGCATTAACACATTTAAGCAACTCTTTAGATTGTCTTGCTATTGCAAAAAGGAACAAACTGATTCTAAACTCTTGATAGTAGCTGTCATCAATTTCACTTGGCTTTTTATACTGTACATGTCGACAAATGTGTTATCATCAATCAAATAAAACAAAGTGTAAACGCAATATGTAAGTATTACAAATCACGCATACTCGTGCACACTCATGCAGGCACACCACAAAATAAAGAATATACAGAAACGTTCCATGATCTTTAAGTGAGGCGTCATCCCCGAGTACGAGTACCGAAAATTCCACTAATACCCGCAATGCTCAAAGAAATGAAAGAAAAAGTAGTGGTGGATAATTCATTAAATTTGACACGATTATTAATACAACCACTGTTTCGCCCAGCATGTGCTTATACACGGCAATAAACGTTTTTCGCTTGCAAATACGACCGAAAAAGTGCTGTAATATTGTATCATAAAAAAGGCAGCAAATGCAAAATTCAACGTTGAACCCAACAGCATTGAGATTAGATGGGTCCGTATCATTTCACCGAAAATCATTTCACCGACGTAATATTTCACCGACAACCATTTAGCCGAAAATCATTTCATCGACAATCATTTCGCCGACATATTCACCAGCATTATTTCGAAATTATCCTTTTTTGGTAGTCGTTGTCGGTGAAATGATCGTCGGCGAAATATTACGTCGGTGAAATAATTTTCGGCGTTATGATTGCCTCCCAGATTAGATACAAGGGCGAAGGCGATGACAAGGCAAAGACGATGGCAATATTAAAAAATCTTCATATGAAATCATAGTTAGATGAATTATAGTGTCGTGGAATGCTATAGATAATAAGAAAATCTTTTAAATGTTGCGGTATATCGAAGAAGAGTGATGGAAGTAATATTTATTTATAATAGGGTTGCAGATAGCACCAGGAACGAGAAATGAGTATAGATAATGAGACAGATGTAGTTGATAATTCGAATGTTGATGTTGAAATATGACTATTACTATGCAAAGAGAACAGATTCTCTAATAATTGGTGATGAGCAATGGGATGCATTTAGAAATCAGATATCAATAATGAAATAAAACTGAATTATTTATTCTCTAGCGATAATAATTCAACAATTTATTTATACAAGCAAACTCATTTTTATGTGAAAAAATAAATCAATGAACCTTTTAAGACGTAAGTTTAGCTGTAATAATAACCTTTGTTGAGCCATACCCTATTGTGCGACATTTGTATCTGGATACTTTACCAGAACGGACTGGTATAAGACCCGATACTAAACAAGGGAAGGGGGGGTACAGTCGACGCCTTTAATTCACAAGGTCGAATCATCGTGTGACAAAAAATATAATTATGAAAATATCAACGTGGATATTTACCGAAAAACTTTTTTAAGAATAACTGTTTATACTAATACTATAATTTATAATAATATAAACTCGACTAACTAGTCGGATAGATTATCTGCATAAATATTAATGTTACTGTTATCCTGTTGTCAAGAAACGATAAAGTACTCCCTTAATCTTCTTTTAACTAATTTTATTCTTCTATATCGGAATCATCTTCTGTATCCGAATTATATTCTGTTTCGAGTTTGTTATTACAATTTAGAAAATCTTGAATAATATCGTCGTTATTTAACGTTGCTACAGAATTCTCCATACTGTCGACAGCGATAAATTTCATATTTGATATAATGTTAGCATAATAATAAGTATAACAACAAAATAACCTCAATTGTCTCTTTGACGTTTACATTTTCCTGCTTTTTTGCGACAGTTAGATGTGTGTAGGGCTTGAGGCATTTTTTACCAGTATTGTTTTTGTAACGCTCCATCAAACTCTTTCGTGATTAGGAGTCCGAATTAACGAGAAATTGTTACATGTATGGGAATTATCTGTAAGGGACGAATTAATGTTGGCTTTTACAATACTTAATTTATACAGTTGATCACTTCGTTTGAATTAAAGCTCCCGTATTACTAGGCCAATCGTTACGAAGTAGCCACAAGCCAAAAGCGAAGCCAATAAATATTTTAACAAAGAATTTGCTTGTAAATGTATACATTTTTCATACTGTTGTTGGAGAAAACTGACAGATTTGTTTATTTCTTTAAACAATGTATTGTATCAGCAATATTTATTGCGCTGTAGTTAATTTTTGAAGCAAGTTAATCAGTGTTGTTTTTATAATAAATATTCGTTCGTTTATCATACAACATTAGACAAACGCGATTTTTGCGCGTTGATTATCAATTGGTCACATTCTGCATACAGGAGCTATACCGGCTTGTTCATGCCGGTCTCGCGGGCTAACCAAAAAATTGCATATTAATCTCACCCTTTAGAATAGCTGAATCTTAATAACTCTGTTTATAACGGCTCCGGTACAAGTTACATAAAATTCTATAGAACAGTTTTACTTTATACCGGTGAAGTCAAGTGATTGTTTCATATATTAATAAAATGTAACCATAATTTAATTAATTTTCTTCACTATCATATTGAGACGCGAAAATTTCTGCCAAATAAGATAATTTATTGTTGACGCGGCGATTTTTAGAAAGAAAAGATAAATCGTATGAAACAAGGTCAACTAGATTGGTTCCTAGCAGCATCAACTTCGAAAATACAGTCCACCCTCCATATGTGCACTTGTTCTAGTACTCCCCAGTCAACTGTCTTAATTCATCCCTCCTTTATTTGGATTTTCGATAATACAAACGCTTGACACCGGACTCGTTTTTTTCGGATTCCTTCCTTTTATTCGATATTTATGAAGTTACAACCATAACAAAACCGCCAGCGGCGAACAAAATTTACCCGCCAAAAATTGAAAAGTTGTGGAACGACCTAAACGATTATACGACAAAAAAAGTAAAGTGATTCCAAAATCTTCATTTAACAAAATGGCGTTTCAAATTCATAAGTTGCTCGAAACCAAAAGGCCATTGCTGCATCTACAATAAGAAAATTTTATCTTCAAAGAACAAATTACGGAAAAAGACTATTGAGACATTCAATGTTAGATTGAAGAAGAAAATTGTAAACCACAAAGATGGCAAAAATAAAAAATAAAAATAAAAAATAAAAATAAAAAATAAAAATAAAAAATAAAAAATAAAATAATAATAGTGACAAATATAATATAATTTAGATGACCAAAGAAATAGGTTATCCTTTTCAATGGCTTTTGGGACCGAGTATTTTCTTTCCTCTGATGCTTTTACTAATATTTATATTTTTAAGAGCGATCGCATTCTATAATAAAATTATTCTGCCACAAAATCAAATTATTGTTACAGTGTTACAATTGTACGAATTAGCGAAATGCAAATTAAGACTTAACGAATGCGCTCAAACAGGTTCTGTATCAACAAGCCAAAAACTATATAACGTTAAACTGCCTTTTCTTACCTGTCTTCAAGTTTTTGTTTCCTTTTTGGTTCATCATTAGCTGGTGTTTATTGGTTTTTTAATTTTCGTTCTTCTTGATAAATTTTATAAGCAATTTTTTTTATCTGGATATTCCTGGAGAGTTTGGGAATTATAAATTTAAAATCATATTAGTAATTAAACCACAATGTTTTTCTGGTCTCTCCAGGTAAACGTGAGGCATAGCACTTGCTTATCTGTCTGAAGGTGCAGTTAAGACTAATTTGAAAGCGGTTGCAAAAATATACTAATAACGCTTGTTCGTACCCTTAACAACGAATATCTTCACCAATTCCTTGGACAGGGCCATTGGGAACGAATGGACGAATGAGAAAAACTTGGTAACGAAAAATGGTCCCAATACACGATATGAGATGTTTCGATTCGATATTGTATAAAAGAATGCCAGCAGCAACTTATATAACTTTATTTTACAGGAACAAAAAATTTATCAGGATAGCAAAGAGATCATTAGGCAAAATAAACATGCAGATATTATTAAAAAAATTTGACAAATACTACGGGCTAGAAAGGAGGATATGTTTCTCGACGCGTAGAACCGTAAATAATTGTTTTTATTTCGCGTAATCAGCAATAGTAAGCTTTCACAATGGAGAAAGAGCAGTCATGTCCTAGGCCTACCTCACAAGTCCCTATTCTTTGTGCTCCTTGTTTTCTGCTGCTGATGTCATCACTTTTTAGCTGTGAAACAGAGTTGTGCTTTTTGTTTTTATCATTATTAATATCAAATACCAATAACTTTACTGCAGAACTAAATCTAGTCCCATAGCTTCGTGCGTGAACCATAGTTGTGACACGAAAGTAAAGCTTTCCCAAAACATCATCTTGATTTTTTAGCCATTTAAGTCATGTTCACTTTGTTACAAATTAGAATTTGAGCGTTTATTCAGTGAAGCCATTACATATTAATCTTACACAGGAACCAATCATTAAATTCTGGCAAATGGCCAACCGAGGACTTTTGACTAACTAGACAAATGCAAAAAGCCAACTCTCATTGAAGACATAAAAGGCTTAACTAACTGCTGTAAACTCAGGGATGCCAATATAAATAATGTCAAATAGTTGAGACTGGGCATTCGTCATCATAAACCAGCTTACTCGGATATATTGAAGGAAAACAAAAAACCTAAAATTCATTCAATGGATTCGATGCTTAAAATTTTGACTGGTCACGGTAACTACTTGTATCGAACCAACCAGTGATTTGTTCCCATCCCCTCTTAGGTAATGTCAGGAGACCTTTCCACGTGAGACGCTGTAAAACAGGGATTGCACATACCGCATACTATATGAAGATTCATTATGATAACCCATTGTATGCGACAGATAAGTAAGCAACGTGTCTATGCGTCGTTATGTATGGGGGAATAAATAAATTTGGAGAATTACGGAGACAGGCCGAACACATGAAACAGCATTATCATTAATAAGTGAATGTCTGAGTAGTCACTTATCTTGTGCTGCATAACATTGTGTACTTATCGTTTGGGGGGTTTTGTGCATTAGAGTGCTCCGGTTCTTCATTGAAAGTATTGCGAAAGGTATTCTTGACATTAGTTCAATGCGCATAGCATTCATATATTTCATAGAAGTAACGGTTTGATAGAGATGATTTCGCGCCGTCGAACTATTGCCGTTCGACTTGTTCCATCATTATTTGTCAACCCGAGATGTTTCAGAGTAGTACAATAAAAGCATTGTGTGTGTTAGCTATGAGCAAAGATTGTATTTTATCATTAACGGTAATTTGATAGTCGATGTTATCTATAGATACTTGACGCTCACGTGAGAGTTTTTTTGTAGCACGATCGTAAGATGTGGTCGTGTGATGCTTATTGCGATGTATTTGGGCATTGTGCTATGATTACTCTGAGTTTACCATTGTTTGCTGATGTACGCCCAGTTACTTATTGTGTTGTGCATCAATAAGAACGTCATTGAGCAGGATATTAGATAAAGAGACAAAACGCATAGACGTGACGATTGTTATCTTTCGGTTTATTATCATTACCGTTTTTAGTGATGGGCTAATACTAAGGAACAATAATATGGTCAGAGAGAGGCATAAGTTTACAATATGCCGCAGCCCATAAAAAGTTTGAAATAAAGATGTAAAAAAGCGAGTAAAGGATTGACAATAATTACAAAATAAGGAAATGAAGTGACAGCCAGGATCCAATAAGAAACATGTAATGGGGACACAGAATGAAACTCCGCGCCATAACAATGAAATCCATTGTCAATACCTGATGTATTAATAAACACCAAATGATATATGATCTGTTGTCTGTATACAGTGTATGGGGTAAGAGCGATCGCCAGCAAGCATTGGCTTTTGAAAGTAGACATGTAGGCGTATAAGAAAAAGACTGGCGTATACTTGCCAAAAACACAATGAAGAGAATAAAATGCTATTATAATTATGATGTATAAATGCGCTATTGAATAACCATACGTTATTTTAGATTACTGGCATAAGTCTGTCAGTTGTGCGTCGCATAACCAGATTGAAAGCTATCCATTCATTGTTTATTCAACGACAAGTACGGCGTCATGGTAATAATCCCAACCACAAAATATAAACATAAACACATATAATCCTCAGGATGTAGGGTTGTTATGGCATGGGCTATACATGTATATGATATAATACTATATTGCGTGTTATTGTTGTTGTTGTTGTTGTTGTTGCTGCTGCTGCTGCTGCTGCCGCTGCCGCTGCGCTACTGCTGCGTGCTGCCTCTTTTGTTGCTGTTGGTATCATCATGTTGTATATACATTAACGATATGTTATTATCATATGTTATGTATCATTGTACATACGATAATATGTTGATGCATCATCGTATTACGACAGATAAATTACTGATGATCTCTGATTATTGTTGATGGGAAATTTCTGTTGGTGGAGCTCTGGCATGGGGGGTTATACGGATTCCATGTGTCAAATGTTTTGACATTTATGTCGTGTTTCACTGTTCGATTTACTTTCTGCAACCAGCCAGCGCTCAGCCATCACACATCACAATAAGTCTCCTGATTGTGTACGAATAGCTCGATAGACAGTTACAGCTACGATACATCACTGGAGACGTTGGATTCGAAAGAAAAACGTCTCATAGTCAATAACTGCAATCGGCAATAATAAGTCCATTATCATCAGAATGCATTATGCAAATACCCCATATACACAATAGCAATAATTGGTTACTCCACATTAAGACAATTATGCAGATATAAACAATACACAAATTCAGTATAACCCCCATTCACTATACATACATCAATTGTCAATGGCAAGTAATCAATTCCACATTTGCATGCTGGCACACACATACAAACATGGATTATCTAGAAGACATTGATATTGTTGTAATACATGTACACATAAATAAATACATTTTTATGTAAAACATAACATGTGGTGGATTGTCATTTAAGTCTTGGTGAAGTGTAAGCTTTGGGCTTTATATGGGTATAATGAGTGATTTGTGGAAGAAGCAAGCATGAATCTATATCTATTGATGTCATAGATACGCGTATAATCGGTACAGCATGTTATTCCCTATTGCTAATCTTGGTCGTATATTGTTGGATCCATATTGGTTCATAATGCATCTACTTTGATGGTAAGCATATGCTATGGTAAGACTGTATGTTATAGAACGTAGACATGACAATTAGCATACGCATTTACTAACATAAAATCATTATAATTGTATGTCCCTTTATCGACTGTATGCTGTTGCGTACTTCGGAAGCTTGGTGACTAACACAATAAACCGATCATAATCAATAAACAACTTGCTCCGAACTATTTCTTGTCTGCTGTGATGTGCAATAAAATAATCCGAACAATAGCAGCCGTCATCAGGGCTAATGTAAAGTAAGTAATAAAATAATATTGCACCTGCGTACAGACAGTCAATGCCAGATTGTTGTTATTGTTGTCGTTAGCCTGTTCACTCTACTTAGTCAACTGCAGGTATCCAATGATATTAGTCCGAATGCATATGTTTATTAATAGAAATATAATGAACACACTAACACTTATACATCTGCCTGTATAAATTACATTATCAGTAATTGTATACCCGTACAACACATTTGTATTCATTTTGAACTAGTATCCGTATTGCTCTAATCTTTGTTTATTTGCTCCTATAATTTACTTTCCAAATGCACGATTAAAAAAGCTATTGTATTTTGACTCAACGCCAACCACACTTTATAACTTATTTCCTCCAATTTGGTCATAAAATTTTTGTACTTATTTGTATTAGAAATCATTCTGTATATATATCAACTCCACATTCACATCCAAACTAGTTCCCTTTGATTACGAACCGTGTTACGATTTCTACACTATTGACAAAAGTCGGGTCTTCCCTTCTTACTGTAAAAGCTCTATGACATATATCACACGTTCTCTTTAACTTTCTTAATCAGACATATATATATATCAAGAATATTAAAATTATAAATAAAAATAAAAAAAAACAAACAACCTAACGAAGACCATTTACGCATATTCGAAACGGCTCTAATCACCTTCGCACCGAAACAATTAGTTTCACTTAACCATAATACTCCCACGATCCGATTATTCCATCCGATTTAGTTCGCATTCAACCTATTAAGAATCAAATCCTGACTATCCTACTGCCTTACGATTTAGGGTATCGTCTTAAATTATACATAACACTATCACTTTCGATTACATTCGCAACTCCCTTACGCAGACTTTAGCCTGCAGAATCCGTCCACCGCTTACTGCGTTCTCGATCTCAAGGTCTCGGAAGTTCAATATGCCTCACGCTACAGAGATACCTGCTAACGATCCGACACATATGGAGAGCTCTATCTCCTCGCCAATACCAATCCCAAGCATGCCGTCAACGAGAACACATGCTTGGAACGAACAACAACCCATGACTTATACTGCGACCGCGCCAACTCCCTCATCGGCCGCCCCAATCGAAACCACGGCTTCTCTAGAGTAAGTTTCTCTATACGACTTCACAACCAATATTTCTTTCCATATTTCACTGGCTTGTTGTGATATATCCCGCTCCATCTTGCGAGAATTCACATGATTCGAGCCTAAGGATATTTATTCTACTACGCTTGTTTCTCAACAGTGTTTGCTTTCCAACTTGTCTTTATAAATACTTAATAACTTGAGAGCGAACTAGAAAAATTCAATACGTAATATATTATCAACCGTATTGTAAAATCTATACCAAAGATAACTCATTATTCCCTGTTATTTGGTAATTCTAGGTACAATCCATTTCTGACATCACTCTTGAGTTCTGAAGAGTTGATTGATGTCTACGGTGGCAGTTACGAAATTGATGATCAATTATACCAAGCATCTTCTTTGATCTCCGACTCGAAAAAGTTTGAAAATCCATCTTTTAAATGTTGCGGCCTCGTGTTGGACTGGCAAGCCCTTCACAGACACAATCAAACACGACATTATCCTTCTGACAGCCTGCGTAAGTATCAACGAGTATGAATATGACAGTTTGTTTGAACAAGGGGATATCCTACTTACTTCAATCTTCTTTGAATCAGCTGTAGGAGACTGGATCGGTTCTGTGACACCCACTACCGAGGTCTTTTCAACGTCCCCATATCTCAATCTTTCACCACGATCCTCACCTAAAACTCCACGTGACGGTCAAAGCCCTCAGATAAGTGACGTCATGGAAACATCGCCGAGTTCGACCGTTACCGCTCTTGCTTCATCTTCGCCGACCACCAAAAAGTCTCAGTCTAACGCCACAGCTCAAAATATTGCACAAGGATTACTTCATAACTATCAACGAGCTCAATCGCTGTGGGCTCTAGAAAACTGCGATCCGCACAATATATCGTGCCAACGTCAATTATCGCAGAGCCTGCCACAATTCGACTCTGACAACACCATGGAACTTATTCCTGCATTGGCAGGAAATCAACAGTATGTTATCCCTGGACTTTTACACCAAAGCAATATCGGGGGCATATCTGTGACGTCACCAGTACATAATGTTAATGCTTCGGTTGGCATACGATTCTCGGATTCGCCTCTGATTGGGACAGCTTTAGTTGACTATAATGATCCGCAAAGGCGTCGTTCAGCTCCTTCTATTCTACCTTCGACCACCCAATATACGAGTTCAATCGATTTGATGTCTGTTCCGTACGCCCCTAACTACGCCTCGTCCAACACAATGAGACAAATCGCAGTTTCTCCAACAACGGGATATCCAACTTCTGAGGATGTTACTCCAGTGTCTCTGTCTCATGCGAGCACTCTCACAACACGGTGTGAACTGAATAACCTGACCTCGCCAAGTATGTAATGTAACGAATTAATAGTGTAATTCCTATTTGGGGTTCTTAACTTATCCACATCTATTTGGTGTCTTTTGCAGCTTCTGCACCATCATCGTTGTCGATAAATACTACTCGTTTCACAAACATAGACGTTCTCGTTGCATCCCCAACTGAGATTTGTCGCATGCCTGATCATGGTAAGACAAATCAATTGATTTTTAAAAAGCAAACAAATTTGACGTAGTAATCTCAAACTTTTTTATTTAATTCTTCAGACATTACTTCGACTTTTGCATTTAATTCCTCAACAAACTCTGCATTCGCAACAACTGGTCATACAGTTTCTTTGGCGGAGGTTTATTCTGGGCCACCAGGAACATCTAAACCAAGCAAGAAAAAATCTAGAAATACTGCAGGTGGACAGTTAATAAACAACGCTCAAACATGGTATATTTATGTCTACTACATTTATATTATTCTTACTCTTCTGGGCTTTCTCTAGAAGGCTTTTGCTGTGTTTAATTAGTGTTTTCTAATTCAATCACAAAACTATTGCAGCATATCTTCTAATACATGTTGGATCAGGAATAATGATATGAACACATCAAGAAACGAACAGGGCCAGGAAGCACCTGTTCATGCTCCTCGTGGATTGAAACGAACGCAGTCATGTCCCACAGACTCTACCGCAGCAGCAAACAAACGACGTACAATGCAGGTACGGTATTCATATAATGCCTTCTACGAACTGTTGCTGGTTCTGAATCATCTGCTTGCTTTAATACGTCAATTATTCCATATAGCCTAGTCAATCGGTTGTTGCTACGACTCCTCTTGTTTCCGTAATTCAGTCTTCTCCTGATGCATCCGCCATAGTCAAAACTTCAACCGTTGCGGAAGCTGAAGCAAGTAAACCCTTTCGATGTACTGTCGTCGGGTGTCCGAAGACATATAAGAATGCGAACGGTCTTAAATATCATAAAGCGCACGGTCATAGCACTCAGTCAGGGAATGGGGATCGTTGCGCTGAAAAACCCTACAAGTGCGACATCGATAGTTGTACGAAAGCTTATAAGAACCCAAATGGTTTGAAATACCATTTAGATCATCATCATCCAGGGTATGTTAAACCCACCAACGGATTGAAATATCATCTGGATCACCATAATTCAGGACGCGGCCTCCAAGTCATTAATACCGCGGTCGTAGGGGCAGGCCAACAAATACCTATTTCCCAATAGACGTCTCGCTGATTAACTCAGCTGAACCGAAAACTGCAGTGGTACGTTTGGCATGATTTTTTAGCACAACTCATGCTGAATTCATCACCAACTAAATTGTCTGTCTTCACCCATTACAGTGTCCTGCAGGATTAATTACGTGAACTAAATCTATGCATTATAAACAACATAAGGGAGGTCCGGATCAGGCATTCTTTCACTATGGACTATATGCATCTCAAGCCTTTTCATATGACAAGCGGGAAAACCCGCCTTTAATTCATTTGTAATTTTGTTTCGTTTTATTGTTAAATTGTTAATTTTAACCAATATTGATCTGCAACTGCGATCAATGAAACCACAAAGTTGACGAATTATAGACATGACATTACGCATAATACAAGCGTGTCTTGACGACATGCGCTAATCATACTATAGATACATAAAAACGCATTTTTTTTTCCGGTTATCAACTTTATACGGGGCGCCAATCGTTCTTCTCGATAATAATTTTTATACATTAGCCTCTGTACTTTACGTTATCTTTTCTTATATACAACTTCTCATCCAAAAGTATCTTATTAGAATAATCATTAGTATTTTCGTTTCCGTTTAATCTGTCGATTCTTCAAGAAAATCTATTCTCTATTAAGCTATTAATCGGCCTAGAATGAAGTTTGAATTAAAGTGATCTGATGATCAGCTACACTAAATGCTAATGAACAGCTCGTCTCCTGAAATTGTGACGCTTGAGCGGGAAGAGCGAGTTGGTCATAATACTTGTGCGTTAGACACATAGTCAAAGCTAGCTCATATTAACGGACCATTAGTCCCGAAGATTGGGCACAAAGTTAATTGCATCCTGAACGTTAACAGGTGAAACGGTTGTATGGAGTTTAATAATGTTGTGTGCGGCAATTCCATTTCGATACTAATACTAAATATAAAATGAGCAATTCCTTAAAATGAACAGTAACTAAAATCAGCTTGTACCGTACCCCCGGAAATAATGGCGCGTTAAAACCACATTTAACATGCAAGTAATAAATCTGCCTTCCCGCTACAATTCTGCATACAGGTAATACAATTAGATAAAATCATCAACGTGACAGAGGATAGCAACTTTGCTATCCGTATGTAAATGCCACAAAAAAACAAAGAAAAAAAAACAACGGATGTCACCATTTCAACAAATACAAAGCAAATGCTTTTATTTCGTTTTTTCGGGCTGGTTAATAAGTTTATATCACGTGAGCGATGGTTTTGGAGAAGACGATTATGGTGACAAAACAATAAATAATATTATTAACAATGATAATAATAGTTAGCAGTGGTAATAGCGGTCAGCAGGTAGTCGTAGTAGTAGTCGTAGTAGTAGTAGTAGCAGTAGTAATAGTAGTAGCAGCAGTAGTAGTAATAGTAGCAGCAGCAGCAGCAGTAGTAGTAGTAGTAATAGTAGTAGTAAATAGTAATAATAACAATAATAAAATACTCAACGTGCAGAATTACCTAACATGGAATGTATCTTAATATTATATAAGTTCTTCTAATTGCTTAAAAGTCAGTAATCCTTTCACCTTATTATTCTTATCCACTACTGGCAGTGTAGAAATAGAATAGTCACTTTCTTCCATCAGACGCTTAGCCTCATTCGCCAAGTCATCCACGAAACAAGTCACTGGATTTCGCGACATTACATCATTTGCATTCAACTCAAAGAACTGACCCCTAAGCGCAATTGCCCTCCGGATATCGCCACTCGTTATGACTCCCACTACGCTATGACCAGAATCATCGATGACTAGTGCCACTGAATTACACTTATAATCCATCATCTCAGCAACCACTCTATCCATTTTTGTTGACATGAAAACTGTTAACACATCGGAAATATGGTACATAATATCTTTTACTTTCAGCAATAACCGACGGCCTAACGAGCCTCCAGGATGGTTCAATGCAAAACTTTGCGGAGTAAACCCGCGCAATTCCATCAAAGTTATAGCCACGGCATCACCAAGCGCCAATGCAAGGGTAGTGGAAGTGGTCGGAGCGGGGATATATTGGCAAGCTTCGCTCTTTACATGGCCGTCTAACCAGATGTCAGACTCTTTGACCAACCGAGAGTTCTTATTGCCACATAATGCAATTACGGACACATTACGTTTTCTTAACGATGGCATCAACCTCAGTACTTCCTCTGTATTCCCGGAGTAGCTAATTGCAATAACAGTATCATTCGCTTGAATAACACCCAGATCACCGTGAAGACCTTCAACTGGATGTAAAAATACAGCACAGCTGCCCGTACTCTGCAAAGTCGCAACTATCTTTTCTCCAATCTTTCCTGATTTACCAACACCGGTTACTACTATCTTCCCTCCCCTATCAAGAGTCTGAAACAGCCGATAAATTGCTTGATGAAATTGGTCTTTATTCTCATGACGTAATCTTTCTGCACAATCTGCTAACGCATTACTTTCTTGCAACAGAATACGGGATGCCTCTTGGATGATTTCATCTGATGTCATGGTAGGAGTAGGAGTGCTGGGCATAATGGAGGTATCTTTTTGTGACAGCGTTATGTGTGTGGTAGGAAAATACACTGTAGCAGGAGATTGAGCTAACATTTGTTGTTCTGAATATTGATACGTCCAAAATTTTTGGTTTCAGACTGTTGTTGGTCTCGGTCTTGTAGATATTGTTTGACTCAAAAAAAAAAGTTTCGGATATGTCCTTGCGGATCGTGTAATCGATATCAGATGTGTACGACAATGTATTATTCATGCGCGTATACAGTAACGTGTCGAAATAAGTTCAGGAACTGGATAATACGGTTCGGAAAAACATTAAACATGAATGTCGCACGATTACATTTTCAGCTGCGCCACAGGATAAATTTGAGATTAGTCATCTTTTCTTGAGCCATTTACCCATCACAAGAAACTTATAATTTAAAATGATACTTACCGTGATGGCAAGGTTCTATCGAACCGTCGAATGTTACACATTTCTTAATACATTTACCTCTCAACGAACGACTAGTGCTGGTTTTTGTCGGAACAGGTTACCATTACGATGATAATAAAAAAGTAAACGGAATTGAAAAATGTGTAATCGCTCAGATGGTGCAATCGTACCACAGACTTCTTCTGACATTTGCAAAATTTACTTGAGATTACTAATCAGTCAGTAAACTTTCAAACGCTTCAGTGTTATCCGTAACGTAGTGCTTATATTAACAAAGAAAGCGGAGACGAATAATTATCTTTGATCTTTCCCGCGATCCAATTTGGAAATATATTTTCTACTGAACTACTTGCATATCATAATTTAGGTCTTTTCGATACTATTAATCATCACGATACGAACGAGCATAACTGGGCATCAAATATTTTGAATCTGCTTAGCGGCAAATTGTCTTATGTCAACATTGTTTGTGATAATAGCGAATAAAGTGCGTCTATTTCGAACTGGGCTCGGAGTCCAGAACAACAATATTGCTGTGTCATCCATTATAAATCATTTTGTGATTGTTCAAGTTCATTTTCATTCGATGGTAATTATTACCGGCAGCCTGTAAATTCCACAAACCCGATTTCACCCGACATACCTTTAGGCGTCCTGATATAGTTAATACCAATATTGTGACGATCAGCTACTCATACTCTAGTTCGGTTGATGTTGTAGTCAAAATCTTAATCTTTGCCGATTAAGTATCTCAATTCCTAAGCAGACATAAACGATGGTTAAAATTTCATTCGGTTATTTGCGTTGTCACAAAATGATCCTTATAAACCTCTAATTATCTCCGATCTCAACTTTGTGTTATATTCAAGACTGTTAACAGAATCAAGATTACGCGAAGCAATAAAATTCGCTAGCAAAAACCTATCTATGTAGGATACGAAACGGTGGAAAAACAATTTGTTATATGGCATATCAGCGATTATGACAGATACAAAGTTACCGACTTTTGTTCATAAGGATTAAAGCAATTCTTCCGAAATTTCACAAATAAACTAATTTTATTAGAATTTTGAATGGAGAGTTTATTTGGGGGCAGTTTATGTCTAATAACATATATTCTAACTATAATTCCGAAGTACAGAGTCAATACGCAATGATTACACTGTCAGGAAACTGTGCAACCACATAATTTGCGTAGTAGGTAAAATGAGCGACAAAACAAAAGGCAGAGTGTACTTCTCTGTAAGGAAACGCTCTTCAGAAGCTCCACTTCCCTATAGTAATGGACAGTAATAGTAATGGAGTCCATCCGCTGATTTATTAAACCATAATATTCTTTAACTTCATATGACACTATATGTAGGAGATCTATATCTATTAAGTTCAGCAATTTTTGCATTAATAAAAGAAGGATTGCTTAATTTAATTTCTTTCCTCTGTAATCCTGTTAATGAAGTTTTAATGCATTTAGCGTCCCTATGTCTGCATTAGAATTGTTGGGCAGAAATTCTCTTGCGTCGTATTAAGAGAATTGGTTGAGCCATTGTTACGTTTATTAATATACTGTACAAACAATAACTTGATTTTGTTGGTATAAAGTAAAACACAAGTAAAAACTAATCATATGGCTTGATTAAAATCCAGCCATTATAAGGTGGCATTTTTTGGTACAGAAAAATTCCGATATAACACAAAACCGGTAGAGCCAGAGTCATTATTTATGTTCCGCTTCTCTCTTATATATTACATTTGGTATTCGGATTGTCCGCTTTGTTAAGCCTTCAACTACCAAGTAAACGCCTATCCGAATCAGGTAGTATGACATGATATGAACTTACCACTATTAAATTTGTTATAACGAGGTTTGGCTGTATTTTTAAAGAAATGGTAGTATGTTGTTACTGCCGAAAATTTTGGTCTTTTTTTTTAACACCAAATTTTAAATAAAATTGAACGACACTTGGTCTCTTGCGACGTAATTGTTCTGCTATTCATCAGAAATAACATCCAGAGTTTTATTTCCGAGAATACGTCATATTGTTATGCAGTATATCTAAAAACGGGAGGCATTTATTTCGCCGACAAAGTTTCGAAATTTGTCGGTGAAATAAACCAGACCCATATAAACTAGTTATTATTGCGAGCACAGCGACTCAATCTTGATGTTTTTAATTAACAAATTATTTGTCAGCGGTATAATGTTATAATTAAAGATTGAATATCGTATGATGGTACGCTGAGTACGTAAGGTGTCGGAAAAGTTTTGACAATGTAGATTTATTTCAATGATCTGTGCACCTACTCAAATAAAATGAAGTTCAAGGTTCAGTTGATCTTGCGTCTGACACGATTTGGTTTGACTATTATTGAGAAATTTGTTCAAAAACCCTTCCAAAACTATTGGCGAATTCTACGCAAGAACGTCAACATTATTACCTTTTTTTTGGCTAGAAATTAGTTAAAATATATTACAAATTTACCAAGAGTTGAGCGTTATTGAAAACCAATACGCTGCTGGGCATGCGCTATTTACTTGTGGATTAAAGCATTTGAAGATGGAAACAAGAGCATTGAAGATAATTCCGTGCTCGTTTGACAAAAAATTGAGAAACTAATTTCCCATAATTGTAAGAATTGTAGGAACTATAAATTGAAATTTCTGAAAAAGAATCAAGTATATCTTACACAGTCAACATAAAGTGTGTTCAGGATGAATTTTATACATCACAACCTCATAGTAATAGAGCAGAAGCTGTTAATAGTTTTTAGGAAGAAAAGAGTCTATTAGGACCACATTCTTATTACAATCCAGATATAGATTTCCCGTCTTTTTTGAATAAAAAAAACAGAGCAAAAAAAATTTAGAAAGATTAAAGTCTTCTACAAGTTTTTAGGCAAGGTCACAAAGCATACAAATAAGAAGTACTACAGAGTCTTTCAAAGAGCTGAAACGTTGCATAAAATGCGTGGCTGGTTCAAAAAGTTCTTGCCGCATACTTCTCATTTTACGGGTTGATAACCTACAACAATAAAAGTTCAAACAAATTTGGTTCATTTAAATAGATAGTTGTTGAGATATCTTTCGTTCATTGAAACAACTAGCTTGAATTTTACGTGAACAATACTGATTTCACATACTTGTTAGAATGACAAAATGTGACAAATGTTAGTAAAATTAATGCAAAATTAACAAAATTTTGTAGAGATATAAAGCACTAACATTACTTTAACAGCTGGTTAAAACTTGGAAGGCAAGCCCTTTATTCAGAAAATCCTCGCGGAGCAAGTTTGGAAAAATATCTACAGTTTGCTTAATAAAGACCCTTATAAAAAATATATATAAACAAAGTTGTCTTTAAGCCAAGTGGCAAAAACTACCCGCGTAAGCTGAGAGTATTGTAAACGAATATTTCAAAACTATTATGTACATTCTCAAGAAATAAATATATTGCCACAGCTTTTCAGACTGTTTACGTATTGTTCATGCGTTAATTATGATTGTAACCCTACTGATAAGGCTTGCAGCCTTAACTGCACAAGTAACGATTGCATTAATTGTTATGGGTGTGCATTTAACAAGTATATCTTGTGGTATACCTTACTCTTAAAAATAAATAACGGATGTTCATTTCTTGATCTTTCGCGTTAAGACAAATCATGTTATTAAAAATCGTTGTTGTATCCGGTGTGTAATTATCATAGATATCACATCGCAAACTTCACGTCCCAGAATGAGGCACAACATTTGTTCGATGAAAAAGTAATTTATAAATCGAATTTAAATTTATATTGTACATTTACTTTTTTGTTGTTGTTTAATATATTCAAGCATAATAAACGACAATATGATTACTAGTCAACGAAATGAACCGGACACCTTATTTACGGCTTGTTATATAAGTGGTTGTTAAATGCGTTCTAGACCGGTGATAAGTAGGATGCAAAGTATCCCACCACCTCTAATTCGAGACAGGAATAATCAAACAGTTTGTAAATTTCCCTGCATATAGTGTATAACAGATCCTGATAATGTGTGAAATTCAGATGCTTACAGCAAATCTTATCTGCATCGTTAAAAACATACGAAAAACATGTAAAACCATATGCCGCTTGTTAGAGACATAAACTTTAAAATCTATATTAATATCTCCATATGTTTCTAATCAATTTGCATAAAATTTTTTTGTGTAGGTTGCTAAATTTTACATTCTCTAGTTTTTTGGAATATCAGTCAAAATTAGGAGAAAACCGCTAGTAAATACTGTATCATCATGTCACATAATTATTTGCAATTTTAGTAGCCATTACGCAGTAATTTGTTCAACAATCATTTAAATACATGCTGACAGTCTAGGAAAACAAATAAAAAAAGATGCAAAATTTGGTTGGAAAAGGGTCGAGATATAATTTTGATATTTTTGAAACAGGATTTGTTATACAACATATGCAGAAATTTTTTCAAATCGTTTGATTATTCTTGCCCTGAATTAGAAGTGGTGGGATACGTTTGCATTCTAACGTATAACAATGTAGGCTGGGCTGTATCGTTCTTTTTGCAGTTCCATGAAGTCGCTCACGCTGTGCTTTAAAATTTCACTGTCTTCATCTTCTGACCCAACTCATCCAAAACTAACGTATCGACTAGGACGGGTGAAGGAGATAAATACTATTATTATTTACATTGCTGATTGAAATTCGTCAGTCATATGGTTTGTGAGTCAGTCGCACTACCAAATCCGGTTACCATACAATAATAGAAATAAGACGGCTGAAATGTGCGGACCCGTGCTGTGTTATTGTTATCATGTAAGTTATAATCTTATTTCAAAAAACTAACGTGTTTTCCCTTTTTTTATTTTTTATCTTTAAATGAAATACTGCACTATCATGAAGACTTCCCAATGTACCCGCATAGTTACATACAGAACAATTGATACCCATTTTTGAGACTGTAGACTTTTATAATAGCTACATGTTTATGGGTTGTCTCATCAAAAAGCCTAATATTATACATCGTTTCCACTAGTGTGAACAACACTTTTCGAACGAGATTCTTCAAACAGGAGCGGCGGCTTGTAAAACAGACGTTGATGGTAACTTTCTAACAAATTATTGTTACTATTAGATGATATGAGTTCGAAAAGTGTCATACGCTCAGAAGCTTGACCAGAAGTCTGTTTGTTTTGTAACAGGGGAATTTACAATTCGTCAGTCATATAGTTTGTGAGTTAGTTGTACTACTAAATCCGGTTATTCATGCGGTAATAGTAATAGAAATAAGACCGTATTTAACGGCTGAAATGTGCGGACCCGTAGACATACTGCTGATGCATCCGTTGGATGGACACCTTTTCAATCTCTCGTATAATGCACCGCTGAATTATTTGTAATCAAAAGCAAGCTATCATTTACAAACGTTAAATCGGAGTCGACAAATCAAATACCGTGGGTGGTATTGAATAAAAATACACGCAAGGAAAATCCGCAGTAATAGCGACAGTGCATAAGCCAATACAAAGTCGTCAGTTAAGTGAAACCGAATACGGAGGCCTTTGATCGAAAATAAGGAGGCGCTACGGAAGACGATAAAAGTCGCCGATATCGTGGTAAAAAGAAAAGGAAAAAGTAGCAGTTGACGAAGAAACAATAGTATGGTCATAAATAACGATGGGGAAAGCGACTGAAAAGGGGTAGATCAAGGAGAAGGTTTGAAAAAAGGGTTGCTCGATCCATTACTAACAAACTAACGGCTCCTTTGTTCGTTTTTTATTGCCATAAACGTCAGTTTGCTTATTAAACTCTGATTTTAAATTGCGAAATGTGTTCTAACTTAAATTTATCTAATGATAAAAATCTAAAGGCCGACCGATGAGAAATCGGGCGGCACACTACACCCGTCTAGTAAACATGACTTAATTTTATTGATACACTATTCCTCTCGATAAGGCAAGCTCATCAGTTGGGTCAAAACAATCACGAGTTTTTTATACAAGAGGTTTTCTTATAACGAATAATATGCTTAACTTGAATGAAACAAAATGTTAATTGCTGGACTTTTTTTTTTCATGCTAGCGTTGTTATGTACAGCATGGTTTTTCTGATTCTCAGGGCTAAAGCGCAAAGCTGATTGGTCGTTAAAAGTTCCAGAATAGGATGTCAGTCGATTATGATAGAACATTATCGCATATCTCTTTCATTGTCGCAACAATGATTTAATTAATATCATGTTATTAGTATGCTTCTACTACTACAAGTACAATAACGACATCATTTATTGTGTATTATGTTGCGCCACATCTTAAGAATACAAGACACAAGCGAATAATAATAAGTGATAAACAACGGAGGTTTAATCTGAAGGACAAGACCAGCACTTAAAAAAAAAGCCTCTCATCACCAACTCTTCGGCAATATTGAGCGAACAAAATAGCCTACAAATTAAATCTCAAAGGTTGTCCATTGTATATTTTCCTCTCATAGTCAACTTCATTAATCCGAACCTCGTCAATCCGAAGAAAATTTCTGGTCCCAATTAATTAACATTAATAGTGAAGTTACCTCGATAATGAAATTACTGTAATTCGTATTTTTTGTTAACAAAAGCAAAAACCCTATTGTGCGTACAGAGAATCGTAATAAAATGAAAAGACAAAAAGAGAACTAAGTATTTGAACTGTGTAATATCAAGAACATTAAGAACCAAACGCTAGCAGCTTAATTTAAAATTGGTAATTAATAAACGTCTTGTTTATTGTTAACTAGTTTGCTTTAGTATTGGGCACAAAAGCATTTATTCCTATTCTTTTTTAATTAGAGTTCGGTTCTTAATATTAATATTAATGTAATAATGTGTGAACAATTATTTGTTCAATGGGTAAATTCGGATTATGAAGAAAACTTCAAGCTTTGGTCCAATGGACTTTGGATTAACGTGGTTGAGAATTTTTATCCACATTCTCACGCCATTATCTCACGTGAAACACGTGTATTAGTGGTAAATTTTGATCTACAATTTTCGTCGGCAGCATGTTGCGATCCAAAACTTACCTCAAACGAACGAAAAAAGGAATCGTGAAAGCTGTGCAGGAACATTACCTACGTGATGATATATGGTGTTCTGTCGAGTTCTGCTCAATATGTGCTCATACTCAACCAATTTTAAGCGCGAACCCAGCGACGACAGTCCTCGTTCCTACACCTCATTATCTTGTTCCCGATACGAATGTATTCTTTAATCAGGTTGGTAAAAAATCTTTACTGATCTTTGCCGTTTTGTGGTAACTTGTTCCAAAAGTTTCTCTGTAAGTCGGGTAAGCACTTGGCCCTCTTTTCCAAAAAGATTTTACGCAAGATATGTATGCTTGCTTTTGTCTCAAATGGAATTGTATTTCCGTCAAAGCATGTTCTGACCGACTAATGCTTTTTTTTTTGTGAATAAATGATTGCTGTTATTTATGAATGAGTGAATTACGACTAACAAGTATAAACGATGTTATATTTACTCACGCAGATTGACCTGATTGAGCATCCTGCTTTGAAAGACGTTATCGTGATGCAGACAGTGTATGAGGAGTTAAGACATTTGAATCTGACAATTTATAATAGACTGAAAAAAGTCATTGAAGATCCGCAACGCCGGTTTTATGTATTTTCCAATGAACATCATCGGTTAGTCAGTTGCTTGTGAATTTTATCAATTTTTATCCGCTTCTAATTTGTCTCCAATAATACACCATCGGGTATATAGCAAAACTTATGTAGAGCGTTTGAAACAAGAATCTCCTAATGACAGAAATGATAGAGGTTGGCATAGTGTTATTCATTGCTGATATTTGTTTATATGGAGAAAACTTAATAATATTGTATAGCTATACGAGAGGCTATTAAATGGTATACAAGTCATCTTCAAGACTCATCCACGAATGATCATAAAGTCGTACTTCTATCTGACGATGCTGCTAACCTAAAGAAGGCGAAATCGGAAGGCTTACTTGCATACTCTGGTATTTAGGAATTGTGATTTTATTATGTCATTGCTTTGCTGAAAAGTTCACGTTTTAATATAAATATACGTTCACAAATAGTTGAAAAGTACGTTGAATCGATTACAGAAACGCCTGAACTAGTTAATATGCTCAGAAACATGTCCGTCTCTGATGATTCTGAAAAGAAGGTTACATATGATGAGGTAATGTTTGGCTTCAGCAGGGAGCATAATTGATTAATATGTTTCTGTAGTATTTACTTTGAAATAGTATCTTAGTTCTGCGCAGATTGCAAATGGACTAAAGAATGGTACCTTATACCAAGGAACTCTCAGTATCAGTATGCACAATTATCTGGAGGTAATGGAGGTATCGCAGCATTTATATGTCACCTGCCTTAATCGTATAGTAATTATTCGTATTTGTTAGGGCTCTATTGCACCAGTCATTGATGGACAGGAAAATCAGATTATGATAATAAATCGCGATAGGATGAATCGTGCCATCCAAGGGGACGTGGTTGCTGTGCAGCTTCTTCCCAGATCAGAATGGCGCAGAACGCCATCAGCTGTCATTGTGGAAGAAGGTAGCGAGATGCGCTATCGGTATCTTGCATGATTTTACCTTTTAACGGATAAGCCTGCTTCTTACTATACGACTTATGTAGACGAGGAAAACGCTATTCTTCAGGATTTAAATGAAGCTGAGATCTCTCTCGACCAGACTAGTAATACAGATTTCGGAGAGCTCCAACCAACTGGTAAAGTAGTTGGTATAATTAGGCGAAATTGGAGATCGTATCTTTAACACTGAATTGCAAATTTTGTTGCTTGCTGCTACTCTTGTTTTTTGAGATTGTTCTTGACTGAAAGCTGCCGAACAGATATTGTGGTTTCATTAGCAAGAAAACAATCGATAGCTCAGGCCAAGCTAGATCAGAACATGTGACCGTTATTCCAATGGATCGACGAATTCCGAAGATTAGAATTGTAACTCGACAAGCTCGAAATTTCCTTGGACAACGTATCTTAGTAGCCATTGATTCGTGGCCGAAACATTGCATGTAAGAGGCATGTAATTAGTTAAAACGTATAAGAGTAAGGTATTGATTAAATTTCGTGTAAAGGTTTCCACAAGGTCATTTTGTACGAACTTTAGGTGCTGCTGGGGACAAAACAACCGAGACCGAGGTGTTACTTCTCGAGCACGATGTTCCTTTTCAAGATTTTTCGACACAAGTGTTGTCTTGTCTGCCTTCTGAGGGGGAATCATGGAAAGTAACAAATGAATATCAGCATAGGATGGACTTCAGAAATTTGAATGTTTCAAGCATCGACCCGCCTGGTAAATGTGTTGCATATTATTTGTTTTGAACATAAGCCCTTTATACTCAGATTTATCGTGTTTGTAAAGGTTGCGAGGACATCGATGATGCCTTGCACGTGCGTATTCTACCAAATGGGAATTATGAAGTTGGTGTTCGTAAGTGTAACCGTTTCTTCATTACATCATTGCGAACTGGAGAATGTTATTCTGATAGTTGCTATATAGATATTGCAGACGTTACGCATTTTGTGAAGCCTGGTACCTCATTGGATGAAGAGGCAGCGGTTCGGGGAACGACTGTTTATCTAGTCAATAAACGTGTGGATATGCTGCCAGCCTTGCTTGGAAGTAGTAAGTTTCGTGCAAAGTTGCTTATAAAACACGAACCGTAATGAAGCAATGGAATTTGTTTAGATTTGTGTTCCCTTCGAGCGGGTGTTGAGAGATTAGCGTTTTCGTGTATGTGGGTAAGTTTATCCATGTCTTTAAACCTTCCAACGCTCAGTTTGATTAGACTATATTTATATTATGAAGGAGTTAAATGATGATGCAGACGTTGTTAAGACCCAATTCGCAAAAAGCGTAATAATTTCAAAAGCTGCATTGACATACGAGGAGGCTCAACGGCGAATAGATGATTTGTAAGATGCAATTAATTTATTCATTTACGCGAATTAGGCATAATGACTATATAATTCAATTTTGTGATTTTAGGCACATGCAAGACGATTTGACCAAAGGCTTGCGCATACTAAATCAACTTGCCAAAAAACTTCGGGGAAAACGTATCGAACGAGGAGCTTTGACTCTTGCCAGTCCAGAGGTTCGATTCAAGTTAGAGAATGATTCTCAAGATCCCCTTGACGTTGGTATCCTTTATTGTGAAAGTATGTTACTTTGCAGTCTTAGAAGTATCCTTAGCAGCCGAAGAAATGAAAGAATTACGCGAAACCAATGCGCTAGTGGAAGAGTTTATGTTACTAGCCAATATATCTGTTGCCGAGGAGATTTTTAGGAAGTTTCCAGCTTCATCTTTACTGAGGTAAACTAAATTGAAATTTCGCTTGACGTGTTTCTTACGTACAGGTTAATTTACTGCAAACGTTATAACTGTAAAATCAGGAAACATCCTCCTCCGACTTCATCGAAATTAGAAAAATTGTCGAAAGCCATAGATGAATTCGGATTAACGCTTCAGTATGATTCCTCAAAAGCTCTTGCAGAATCCTTGGATAAAGCTGTTGTAAGTTTTCCCGGGCAACTGACAATAAATATTTGAGATTGTACATTCATAACTAGCATACTTTTGACTACAGATTCCGCAAGAACCTTATTTCAACACGCTTTTAAGGATTCTCACTACTCGATGTATGATGCAAGCAACATATTTTTGTTCCGGCAGTATACCTCAGAAGGAGTTTATGCACTATGGTCTCGCTACTCAAATATATACCCATTTTACATCTCCTATTAGAAGATACTCGGGTAGGTATGATTAAGCTGTTTGCTTTTCTCTCGGACGGACTTACTTATTATCACATTTCGTGCACAGATATAGTGGTTCATAGACTGTTAGAGGCATGTATTGATGAGAACTTATCATACGGAAGTGAATTAACGGACATTAAAAAGATAACTCAATTATGTGAAGGTAAAGTAACTAATATATTACGTGCTATCTTATGATAAAACAAAAATGAAAAAACAACACAACATGAGTGATAAGGAATAAGAAACGTGGATATACCGGTTTGAAGGTTTTTACTCAGCTCGTTTATTTTTGCGCTATTGGAATAGTTTTGAATTATCGTCACAGGATGGCTCAACAGGCCGCTCGAAGTTCAGTAGAGTTGCATACACACCTGTTTTTTAAAAACAGGAAAGAAAAGAATGAGGGCTTTGTCACACGCACATTGAAGAATGGATTTATTGCTTTAATTCCACGGTTAGTACTGATGATATTCCATCAAGATTTAAGCGACTCTACTGAAAATATTCTTAAATTTATTAGTTATGGAATAGAGGGTATTGTTTTAGCTGCTCAAAAGCCAGGCCTGATATCTCCAGTTGTGTACAATACACGCACAAATAGTCTTGACTCAACGTCTAGCTCAACGAAAATCAAGTTATTTGACAAAGTTTTGGTTCAAATAAGTGTAGATGAAGATCTTGTCGGGGAAGGAGCAGGAGGCATGAGACAGAAACTGAGAATAGAACTAGTTGAGCCTTTTATATTTGGTTTTAGTGTATCGGTAAGCGAGGAGAATAATAGTGTAAGACGATCCGATGAAGAGATTGGTATTCAAGTAAAGCGAATGAAGATGGACTAGATCCTGATCAGCTCACTCCGATAATATATTTTGACGTGTTATAATGTAAATCGAATCTAGCAGCAGACGAAACCATGCGAGTAGAATATATGGCTATAACACATTTCAGGATCTGTTGAGGCATCAGGTGATTTGAATGTGTTAAAATAAATTCTGAACCATCGAACGAGGGAATGCATTGTGAATAATATCTACAGAAATTCGCCACCTTTATTCTGTTAGGGATTATTTTGATTCGTGATTGGATCATCGTCTGATGAAAGTATTTAAACTATTCCATCGTATGTGGATTAGATCATCATATATTACGCCGACATAGAGATGTAAATCGAACTGTTTAGGAAAAAAGTTGAGGGCATAGTAAACACCATATTTATGTACGCGCTATCGTGTTTAAAATTAATTAAGATAAGAATTGCCCATATCACCTTTTATTAATTAATCATTATTATCGCATTGTATGCTCGCGTTCTATTTCCATGCAATCAAATTGAAATTTAAGATCAGATGTAATACTACAGTACATTGGGCACCAAAAAGTTTGTAATAAAACTTTTAGTGTTGTACTGAGGGTACGATAACAATGCTTGTTACATTGATTTGAGCAACTTGATTATACTTTTTGAAAAAAAAAAGATAGACAAAATACGCCAACGTTATTATATCACAGCAGTTTAATGAAGTGGGCAGTAGGTAAATGCATATATGGTCATACATTTTTTCCTCTTGTAATTTGTAAAGTGTTACTTTGTCAAATGTAGCTTTATAACAGTAATAAATTTTTTGGTTTCATACCTTTTATTATTGATTCACAAAAAGACTTTTTGTTGCTTCTGAATGAGCTCGTGAGTATATAAAATGCACAAGCTTTATTAATAAAAGCGACAGGAACCTACAATTATTATTACCGCCGACTTCTTCGTTATAATGTAAGCAGATAAATATCGGTAATAAAATTTATAGTAATTCGTTCTTATACTAGACGGGTATAGTCAAAGCTCACTATAATAAGATACGTTACAACGGAAACGCGATATGAAAAAACTTTATTGTCACAATTTGTAATAGATCATACATGCTATTATGAAAAATCCTGTGCTTTTACAGATTGTGCCCAATTTTCTGTTAGACAGTAAAGCCCGTTTTAACGAAAAGTTTCGTTTCGCCAAATAACTCGTTAAAGAGTTAATGCGGGACTCCTTCGTCAAGAGGAAATTTATTTTCCAATATTAATATCATCTTCCCGTTCCTTCTTGTTTAATTGTTTTCAATCCTCTGTTTTTACTGGTACAATATGTTTAAAGCATTTGTTTACGCAGTTACTCTGAGAACAAACTTTGACGCTTGGATTTTGCTGCTGACAAAATAAGGCAAGGTTATCGAGAGCTGTTACAGCTATAATAATAACGAATTGTTATGATAAACCGAGCTTTGTTATAATAAATCAAACGTCATCATGCCAATACGCCAATTTACATCGTTATATACGTCTTAATTATAAACCTTTCTTCAATTGAGAGCTAAAACACATATAATGAGTTGGTTTCATAAGAACTCGTTCTTTGTCGTTGTTAAACCGGACTTTACTGTGTATAATGCGCGTTTCCAGAAAAAGCAATCGACATTTACCAATTATTATGGAACTATTTGCAGCCAATAGAAGTTTGAAGACATAAATCGCATGCACCCGCTATTATTATTATGTATTAATAATAGTTGCACAAAATGTTGCACATGTTACTAGAACCAATTTGTAGATGTAGAACTAAATTGCGGGTTGGATTTTGTTCATTATGTTCACAACGTTGTGTGGCAGAATTCTTATACTAATAGACTTGACTTTCATAAATTTCTAGGTTCGTGAACGAATTATTCCTCTAGCAAGCAGTAATCAATTTACAGCAATACTCTTGCCGAGGCACTAAGCAGTTAATTTTGAATTTACTGGCGCATTACAAAATCTATCAGAATATTTATTGTGTTACTATGCGTGTATTAGATACGATCGACAAAAACGATTTTCGCGCCTCTTTCAAATGCTTAAAATTTCGTCTTCACCAATATGTCGCGTAAAAGCGTATCTATTCCCAAATTTATTTAAATAATCCAAATCTGTGTGCATATTTTCTTCATTATATTAAACAGGATGTCAAATGTTATGCATAGGATCCGCAAACGCCAATTCTTCCACGCAGTCGTTCTGCAGTATAATCACCATCCATATTATGTTAATAAGTTAGCACTCTAATAAACATAGCAAGTTAATCTGGTAACCAATGGCGATGAAATCTCTTACTGTTTTGATTTATTAAATATAGCAACGGAAATGCTTTGAAAGAAACCCAATTTTGTCTAATTTAGACTTGTTAGTCGCTGACATATGACAAATGTTTGTTACCGTCGTCCGTCTTTTCTATTATTAACGCAGGATGGCGTTTTTCGTCTGCTCTGGTAGATGCCAAGTTTTTCTATGCGCAATGTCTTTCAAGTATATTGTTTGTCCTGGATAAATGCAAACTGTTTAGTATGTATCACTCTGTTTGAATGTTATACTGGCTTGCTCGCTGGCCCGCTCGGTTAGTTGTATCACCCTTGTAGACAGAGCGGCATGAACTGATTGGGCATTTCTCCTTGAACAAACACATGTACGACATGTCCTCACCCAAAAAACAGTTAGAATTTGTATTTGAAGTACGGAAGGTATTCAATGATTCCAAGTTTCTCTTACTAACAACAATCAGCGTCATAGAGTAGTTACATTAGAATTTGACTCGCTTACTCTTTATTAACTATAATTAATTCCTTCGGTTTACCATTTGTTCTTCAGTCTCGTTCTCATCCACACATTTTGAGAAATAAGGAACGACCAATACAAGCACAGCACACTTAGGCACCCGAAGTTAACAGTAACCACCGCTTTCTACAACCCAATAGTACCATTATATAAGAAACACCTTGTATCTACTCCTAATATCCACGTTGATAAAACATACCGGAGTTTAAATATATGACTTCAGAAATAGCAATCCCCTCGCCTACGCCCGCTCGCCTTAATGCTCAACAACATAGAGCACGAAAGCCCTCGTTTAGTGTCAGCAAGACTGATCTATTACTAGAAACGTTGAGAGAAGAACAAGTGTCTAGTAGTCAACGAGCTGCCAGAGAATTTATTGAACAGACATTAGACATAAAACTACTTGGCAGTAATCTACACGAGTCTTTGAAAGATGGTGTTGTCTTATGCAGGTAATTATGACAAAAAATTGCGTTTGCTTAATTATATGAGATGGTAGAGCGCGTTAATTAGAAAGAATACCATGACCGGAAGATTAGGCGTAGGATTGCGTGTTCGGCTACACGATTCATAGCTAGTGAATAATTTGCAATATATGATGTCATCTGTATTTATAAGTTACATAAACTCGTTTGCTGTGGACATCTTGTGTTGCTGCGTCTCGTTATTTATTGCAATATTTGGCTATTGCTAACCATGTTAGATTATATTCTCTTTATTTAGTTTAATGAATCGGTTAAAGCCTAACTCAATACCACAAATCAGTCGAAAAAACTTACCTTTTGTCAAGGTACAAGAGGACCTTATACTTTGTAATTACCGCATTTGCATTGATTAACCAATTTTTGTTATAACCAAATAGATGGAGAACATACATAACTTCTTGAATGCAGCTCGACAGGTAAGATTCTAGTATGCTCCTCATGAACGTTACTTATGGACACGATGTGATCTAACAGATCTACCAATGCTAATATTACAGTTTGGTCTACATAACTCTGACTTATTTGAAACAGTTGATTTGTTTGAGGGAAAAGATATGGAGAGGGTGTGTATTAGTAGACTATGACACGGGTGATATCAGACTTGTATAACCATTGCTATTACTGTCGACACCATGTTGTTATTGTCAAGTTGGTAATTACGGCATTTTTATTAACACGCATCATTATTTAGGTCGTGGCAACCATCTTAGCATTAGCACGGATTGCTGCTGGTAAATATACTTGCCGACGGTCAGACGTATCAATAGAAAAGCATAATACGAAAGAACAAGGAAGATTTAAAGAAAACACAGAACAACCCAATAAAATAGAGAATCAATTACCGAGTTCTCACGGAGCAATACCTAATAGTGAAATAAGTCGGCGAGCACGTGGTGATTCACGGAGATTAACTCAGCCCCCAACAGACGGGGACCAGGTGATCATAGATGCAGTAAAGAAGTCACGAAGGCACTCTTTAGCTGATACTAAATTTCGTATGGAAAGAACACTTAATGAACGGTCTATAGCGGAACGGACAATTGCTGAGACTGAATGGACATTGCCTCCTACACACCGACAGAACTCTGTCACAAATGGTCAGCTAGAGAGAAATTCTAGTGCACCAGAATTATTTTCAATGGACGAGAATGTTGCAAGCGAAGAAACAAATCTTCAGAAGAAGAGGCCTAGTTTACGTAAAGTAGTAACTATGGGGCAATTATTTACCAAAGTAAATGAAAATGATCAAGACGAATCCGAATTTATTGATAATCAGATACCACCATTGCCATCTTCAGCAAGCATTGAGAAATCTGAGAACGATATTGGATTAAAAATTTCGCGAAGATCTAGTCACATTAAGACTCACGTACGATATAAGAGTGATAGGACCGCAGAGATATCGTTTAACAAAAATGATCGAATAATGGCATTTCCAGAAGTTCGACCTCGTAGAGAGAGTTTAGTGGGAACAAGTTTGCTTACTACAGATATAAGAGATCGTGAAAAGCTTGTACTTATGGAGGATGGTCAAATAGTGGCTCAATACCAATTAGGTAACTGTATTGGGAAAGGACAATTTGGGGCTGTATATAGAGCCCTCCATCTCGGCACTGGACAAATGGTGGCTGTTAAACGCATAAAATTAGACGGGAGGAAAGATGAGGAAATTCAACAACTCATGCAGGAAGTCGAGTTACTCAAGTCTTTATCTCATCCTAGTGTTGTAAAATATGAAGCATATATAATGACGGAAGATTATATCAACATTATTCTCGAATACGCAGAGAATGGTTCTCTTTTAAATACTCTGAAGTCGTTTGGTAATTTCCCCGAAAAACTCGTTGCCTCTTATGTGGTCAAAATTCTAGAGGGTTTAAGTTATCTTCACAACAAACACGTTGTTCATTGTGATTTGAAAGCAGCTAATATTCTTACAACTAAGAATGGCAATGTAAAATTATCTGACTTTGGAGTCTCGTTGAACTTAAAAATGATGGAGAAAGTTAATACAGATGTTGCTGGAACGCCCAATTGGATGGCTCCTGAAGTAATAGAACTCAAAGGTGCATCTACAGCGTCTGATATATGGTCGCTTGGATGTACTATAATCGAATTGCTTACTGGTAAGCCACCATACGCCGATTTAATGGCAATGACAACATTATTTCGTATAGTTGAAGATGAGTGTCCACCTATACCTTCGACAATATCTGAAGAGTTGGACGATTTTCTTCGCCTATGCTTCCGCAAAAATTCAGCTGCTCGGCCGACTGCTAACGAATTATTCAAACATCCATGGATATTGAATAACTGGTCTATGCGGGAATTACGCCCTCAGGATTCTCTACCTTTTATTCGTCGAATTACATCAGAGAACAATATCCCTGACATGTCTTCTTTGACCAATTCTGCAACCACTACTCCGAACAACCCACTGGATGAAAATGGAATTGACACGGATCCAAGAATTTCATATTATAATCCAGTGCTTTTTGCTGCCTCTCCACCAATATCGCCTGTAGGAAGTCCTATTACGACACCTCATTTGGCCTTCGCTCCTCCACAACCGCAAACCAAAATGTATGTTGCCACGCCTCTTATTCCACATCGTTTTGTGAAAAATTCATTCAGCAAACGTAAGTATTGATAATTAGGCGAAGAACACGTCTGTTATATTAAATATGTATGCATGCGAACGCCTAGCGTCGTAATGCACATCGAAATCTATTGAATATGACTAATTCGATCATATAATATTAGCCGTCGAGTGTAGGATATGTCACCACACTGTGAAGAGTAAAGTAGTCATGTGTGAAGGTAAGAATTTTATTCGCCGAGGAAGTGATATAAGAACTTCAACTTAACACAATCCACTTGTCCTGTAACAGAATGCAATATGGTCTGTCATTCAAAGTGTCAAGGCGAGGCACCATTTCCATGCTCATTACCAAATAGAAAGATTATGTATACTTCTCTTGGCGTGGTAAGTCGTATTGTAATTTACGATATTGCGAACAGACATAAATTATTATATTGCACCACGTAAACTAACTCCTCTGCTGTCCTTTTGCTTACCTCCCGTCGTTGATGACACTCTTGAAGATTGATGATTCTCTTCCATCTCGCGTAAATAGTATAAACAGCAGTTCTTCTGATCCCGATGTTCAACACACGTCGAATGTTTCACCAATCCCGATTACTGCCACTCTCCATCGACCACCGTCTGCCCCCCCTACTCCAACAAAACGCCATCCTTCCCGTTTCAAGCGTCCCAATAAGAAAGATGATTCTGTTAATTCAACTTCTTCCATCACTGACAGTATTGACTCATCCGCTTCTGGCTCAAGTTCGCGTCCAGGGGAGGCGAACTCGAGCTGGAATGGACGACCATTGTCAACCATAAGTATCGAGGAGAATCGAATAGTTATTAGAGATTTTGTTAAGACTGATGGAAATGTGAGTAGCGTCAATGCGAGTGGAAGTGGAGGAAAGAGTGCAAAGAGTATAGGGTTGAGATTGAAAAAGAGGATGAGCAGTGGGAAGAATGACCAAGAGTGTCTACTAATGTGAAGGAATCTGATGTGTATTATTCTGAAATGTATTATTTAAATTAATTTTGGGACTTACTGAACCCTTCTGTGATATACACATTTTTTTTGTAACATAATTTTTTTTATTTCGCCTTCTCGTAGTTGTCTCTATTTGTTTCACCAAAATAGTAATTATAATTAGAAAGCTAGTTTGCAGGACGGACAGACGTCAGACACCTGCTGAAAATTTCTTATATACTTTTCTGACGAACTCTGTGCTCTACTGCCTTTCTAACACTCAATACAGAATTCATATTTTTTTGGTAAGATATTCCATCCATCTATATAACCTGACAAAAACGAAAATGTGCTATAAAAAGACAGGATCTGGCCAGTTAACTGATGAACGGTTTGACTTTTTGTGCGGATGATTTCTAAACCCCCGTAGTAACATTTTGCATCAATAACAAAGTTATTCTAAGTAAACGCGTAATTTTCGCCAAATCTCTGAAAAACCTTCCGAGGTAGTATTAAGCTTCGTATTGTTTGTCTCTTATAAATAACAGTATTTTTTGCATGAAGTAATGTATCTATGGTCCGGTGCAAAAAGATAGATACCTCTCAATTTTAGACCATCCCCTAGCATAAATTACCGGATGTCTTGTCAAACACATAGTAAAACATGAAATTCTTATTTTTTCAAAGAGCTTTACTGCACGTATTTTACTATGTAAGTCACGACGATTTTTTTATGACACTGTTTACATTACACATAATGTAACATAGATGCTGTCACTTTGTTGAACTACAAGTTTCAAAAATGCCGTGCAATAAAGCTCTTTGAAAAATAAAAATTTCACATGTTTTACTATGTGTTTGACAAGACATACGGTAATTTATGCTAGGGAAGTGTATAGTACATCACTTAACTTGTTTGAAAATGTCTCTATTCTCGCGCTGCTCCTCTAACTGAAAACAAAAAAAATAACGATTTTTATCAAAAGTTCACACTACGCAAGCGTTCTGGGGGGGGGGGGGGTTTCAGAAAACGATGAGCATGTACAGTGGGTACCAAAAAGTTTGTAAATTTTGTAAATACAATAACTTTTTATTTTTTGTATTTACAATATAAGTACTCATGCTTTTTAATTAAGTTGAAGCAAAGTAGTTGTATTTATTGGACAACATACGCTATTGTTACAACACTGCAGTCTAATAAAAGTGCTCTTGATTTACACAAACTTTTTGGTACCCCCTGTATGTTTATCTAATTTTTTAAGATAATATGGAATCCAGTGAGTAAATTTTAATAAAAAGTTTATTTGCAATAATCTGAGGTATCTCTTTTTGCACCGGACCATATTTGAATAATGAGAAATCTTCGATCTCAGTGTATTTGATAACGTCTTCAGAGAATTACCTCGACATAAAATACTAATAATAATATTAGTTGTTAACTCATTGAGTCTATTGTTATAAAAATTAAGTAAATAATTGGTTACCTCTGCTGAGTTTATCAACATAAATAAATAACACAAAAAAGGAAACAACTTTGCTGCGAGATATACGCATTCCTTAACGAAAACCTTCATAATTTGAGCTAAACAAATTGATATCTCGTAGTACCTTTCTCTTAACTATTTTTGTAGTGTTGGTTTTCTTTGGCATTCTGGCGTGCATTAATTAAAATTGGACTTAAAGTGATTACTAGATTTGGAACCTTCCTCAGTACATGTATTACGTAGTATCCATCAACTACCAGGTTTTAACATAAATCCTTCGGGCTGTAAGCGTTTTTTGTACAATTAGCGTTTTTTGTACGTGATTGACACTACAGTGAAGCAGAAATTGGAATCAGCTGACGAATAAGCTTATCGAAGTTATAATTTTTAGGAGTGTTGATAAGTTTTCAAACAGGTGTGCTTGACTAACTATTATTACGCAATAAATTCTGAGTGCTCTTCTTCTCCTATCAGATTTAGCAGTCACTGTAGGGAAAACGCGCTCATTAGTTATTCATTATTTGTATTACCAAATATGATAAGTCGTTATTGTTAGCTAGATACACTCGCCAATCACACAAAGTTTATTTTCGTAGATAAACTAGGGAGCAAACCTAAGTTACTTTTATGTGGTGATTATAGAACGCGCTCTGCTACAACAGTAAAAGTCCGCTTTAACGAAACATTTTATGAAACCAATTTACTGTACGTCACCGGGCAAAATAAATGTAGAACAATGTATTACTATGTAAGTCACAACGATTTTGTACCGTTTTGAAGCTGTAGTTCGATAAAGCGGTAGTAGCTACCATGAAAAAAATTTTCTTTCTGACTTTGCAGGATATCGTCGTAGCTTTGAAATAAAGTCGTATAAATGTCGTATATTATCAGCCTTTCTATTATTCGAAACATCGAAATAAAAAGGAGCTAGCAAGATACTCAAAGTTGAATAGACGCTCCCATTATAGCTAATAGCGCGCAGGCTAGCTATGAGATCCATTATAACGTTTTTGGCAATACCGTAGATATACTACTATTTTATTAAAATAATGAAAAGTTTTGTAAATCGATGATTTACGGGATGTGTACTCCTTAAAATGATGATTGGTAACCAAGGCCCATTTCCATTTTCAGGCAGGTCAATTTCCCCTTATTTTGTAACTAAATGCGTACATGATCTGCGACTGACTAACCGATCACATTTTTGGCGGAAATTCTAATATACACTCAATTGAGTACAACTTTATTGCCAAGCTACCCAGGAGGGCTAAAGCTAGTTTTAACATGATACAGGATTAGAATTCTAATATACACTCACCTACCAAAAGTATTGGCGATTTATGTCGATCGAATAGTAAAACATATTTAAATTTTGAACCCCCATATTTTACATATTTACTATGTAAGTTGTAATAATTTTTATACGGTTTTTAAGATAATTGATTTTATTTTTCAGGGAAACAAGGATAAATCCAGTTCGTTATCATTTTGCAGCTATACAGTCTGTTAAAATGGCGGTATCTATGTTAAACATATGAAATGTTATGAAAGTCTATATGTCCCATTGATACTGTTACTTCAACGGACTGTATAGCAACAAAATGATAAGGGACTGGGTTTTCCTGAAATTATCTTCAAAACCGTATAAAAATTATTGTAACTTACATAGTAAATATGTAAAATATGGGTGTTCGGAAAAAGTAAAATTTAATATGTTTTACTATTTGATCGACATAAATCGCCAATACTTTTGGTAGGTGAGTGTAGTTATGTCCATGAATAGCTGTTATTTCAACAAGCACTGCTACAAACCTTTTTAGCAATAGTGTTATTAGTAGGTGGAGTATGTTTCTCCACTTTGTTCCCACTTTTCATTACCTAAACTAAAGATAAACCTAAATTTGGAAGGTGAACAAAATCGGAATAGAGTCCAAAACTCTGTGGTAATTTTTCGTAGGAAATTGTGCTTTCAACGATGTCATTACTTTGGTCTCAATGTCGTTTCCCAAGCTATAAATATGTGGGCTTGCTACCTCGATCCTGTTCAGGAAAGTGTCCAATATTGACACAAAATATTCTCACGTATAAAACTAACACGAAAGGTGCTCGACCTGTCTTACGCGTTTGCCAGCAGTTACGCAAACCGTTGCAGTCGAAACTGATAGCGGTTACCTTTCAAACGCAGAGGATCTCTTGTAGCAAACTGTCAAATGAGGAGATAAAATTGAACGTAAAGCAAGTTTCGCTTCGACGAAATTCTCGAGAAAGTTCCCTGACGCAGGCATGGTCAGAAATGAGAAAACACGTTATTGCAGCGTTCATGCCAAAAGGATATCCCGACTCTGTTACGGAAAACTATTGGGGTTTTACTAAATGGCAGTTTATACACGTTGTCGCTGGTTCGATAACCGGAGGTGTGTTGCTATTGTAGCCACTTGATTCTTTTCGACAAAAGAATCCTTTAACACAATGAATTCTTATCGGAAATAGTGTTGTCTACACAATCACTTCTTTATGCTTTGGGGCTGGGAGCCAATTCGATTCCTGTAAGTTTGAATAAGTTTCTTATCAGTTATCCATTCGAAGTTCTGACAACTGTTTCACTTTTGTGCGAAGCTTGCGGCAGCCTTGAATTGGGTGATTAAAGACGGATTGGGTCATCTTGGGGGTGTGTTTTATGCAGCGTTCATCAGTGATCGCTTTGATTCCGAGCCGAAACGCCATCGTCTTCGTTCCGTTCTTGCGATGCAAGCGGCATCTTTACTAGAACTGGTAACTCCCTTGTGGCCGCATATGTTCTTGTTGATTGCATCCCTTTCAAATGTTGGTAAGAAGAATCAGGACCGTTAATCTTGCAGAATCATTGGATTATTGACTTTCGCTTTGAAATTTAGGCAAGAATGTAGCATGGTTGGCGGGTTCCGCAACTAGGTAGAAACTTCGAACTAATTTGGAAGACTGGAAAAAGCATCCACGTCATCCACACCAGTTATACAAGCAAGTGAATATTAATAAGTATATTGGCCTGTGTATATTCTTATTCTTTGTAGGGCACAAATGACTAAGACGTTTGCGTTGAGGGACAAGTAAGTTGTTGTTATAATTCATGTAACATAAATCAGTATTATCAATGCTGCTTTACTAATGGATGTCATATAGTATGGGCGATATTACTGCAAAATCTGGGTCTCAAGGAACCGTGGCTGGTCTTATAGGTAATTATTGTTGTACATATTTCAATCACGCCTGATGAAACTGATAAAACACTTATTAGGAACTGGTCTGGGCGTAGCAATCAGCGCTGCAATCACTTCGGCGTATGCCAATTATTCGTTGCTCTCACCAGCAGAGCAGCTTGTGCCGATGCTCATTGCTTTTGCGCCTTTCTCGTTTTTTAATATTTATGCAAGTTATTGCTCCAACCTTTACGTTACGACTCCGACTCTAAACATCCCCCGAGCAGAATTGATCATTCATACCGTTCTTCGCAATCTCACTGCGTCTAAAGAACTGCCAAACGTAAAAGGAGTTTCCTTGGATAACCAAATCCCCACACCTAAGAAAATATCTCTAAAGGAAAGCTTTGTTGGAAAATATATCTCGCCATTTGATATTCCCCTTTTGGTCGAACCATCAATTCATCATTACACTTCCCCGATGTATGCTGGTGAGTTACGCGACGCTTTGGATCAGACACAGTTCGTCCGCAAGGAAGAATATTTCATTCTGCCACATATTGGAATACAACACAGCAAATTTCGCAAAGCAAACGTTGTTTTGTGGTTCACAGATAATGCAAGCACACGCGATTTTATTAAAGGGTTCTATCATGCGTGTGTATTAAGATATTTTGTTACCATACTTTTTATCGCCTACAATTGGACAACCAAAAAAAGATAGAATGCTGCGTATTTGGTGTTTTCGTCCAGTTCACAGGGTAATTTCTAGTAATTGATAATTATCTATTTCTTTAATTTTTTTTGTTTCGAGGGCACAAAATTTAGAATTAGGGTTATTTTCTTTTCAACTAAACTTCATCCTTTTTTCTTTTTCATCTTTTCAAAGATAACCTTCAATGTAATTAGGGATTTTTCTTGGAGAACTCTCAACCAAGGCTAAATATTTCTTAGTTATCATTTCTTTATCACTGATTGCTTTGTATAAAATCCTTTTGGCTGAATTGTTTTTAGGGTAAATAACCAATCCTTTAGTTAACTTATCTAGACGGTGGATAGCAGTCAGAGTAAAAAATTCTCGCAGTTTTTTTTGATATTCGTCCGGTTCCTCTTTCGACAGATAATACCTTACCATATTGTCTAAACTCGGCATAGTTGTTCCGTGTTCTTTTAGGGCAATAAGTATATTTTGGTCTTGGTAAATAATTGTGAAATTCATTTCGACTTTTTTTGGAGTTGGCAAAATATTAAAATCAGAAATCTTTAAGGAATTGTCAAAGATTTTAATTTCGTTGCCAGTTTTTAAGCGATAATGATAGTAACGAACATCTTTATCATTAACTTTTATCTTTTTAGTGCGAAATAGTTTATAAATTAGAGAGAGAGGTGTAGTTTGCAATCTTTTTTTGAGGAAACTGATTAAAGTCTGGTTAGCGGTCTCTTCTTGGATAATAGGTAGGACTAACATTTTTTATTCTTTTTTGGTTTTTATTCGATTTTTTTCAAAAAATGCTGGAAAATAATAGCACAATTGCTCCAATTGTAACCACAACCAAAGGATTTTTTAAGTAGGGTTTTGGCAAGGTGGCGGGTGAAAAGGATTTGGTAGACTTATTGTCGCCTTTCTCATTTTGGTTATCATTACTTTCTAGAACTTGAATAGCGTTTTCGATTTCGTTTTTCATGCTTTCTATGCCTTCTTTTGTTCATCTGTCTAAAAACTTTCTTCTTTCTTGATAAGGTAGTTTTTCTCAACCACTAATTTTTCTCTTAAAAAATCTTTCATCAATAAACTCTTTTACTAATTCTCTAATTTCTAACTCCTCTGGGTCAGTATCAACTACATATAAAAATTTACTATTTTTTACGGAAAGCCAACTTTTAGTGCTTAAAGCAGCATTTTTGATAACAACCGGCTTTTTATTTTCCTTTCACTCGGTCAATTTTTTTTTAATTAGTTCAAAATAATCTTGAGGAAAATCAAGCGACAAAAAAATCTTGTCATAGACAAAGTTGTGGTCATTGAGTGAAACAATCAAAGGAGAATTCAAATCGAAAGATAGTCCATATTCAAGTAAGTTGATATTTTTTCAGTCAAACTTTAAATCTCTAAAATCTCAATCTTGCCTAATTTTTTCATTTTCCTCTTTATTCCGTCCGGCTGATAGGAAATTACTGTTAACTACCAAAACGTTAGAGCAATTTTCAGAAAAACCTATATAATTTCCAGTGTATTCTTCAATTCGTTGTAGTTCAAAATCGTTATTTTCTTTTAGAGCATTGTCAAGAAAAAAAACAAGCAAGGTATCATTTCCAACAAAAAATTCAATTACTTTCACTTTTCTTTCTTCGCCATTTAAGGAAAGTTCAAAGGGTTCAATTTCTACACGAAAAATTCAACAGTATTTATGATTAACCGAGGGGTTAGCCAATCATTTATCAATTTCCTTTAACCCGGTTTGTCTTTCTGCCGCATTTAATTTTTGGACAGCATCAGTTTCTCCGCTTTTTGTGAAACTTATTGTTTGTGTCATGTGAATTTTTTCTGGCTCTTGACTACTTTGGTGTTGTGAAAGATGAGTTTAAAATAGTCAGTCAGTTAATTTCCTCTTGCTGAGTATTCTTTAATAATTGGTTAGTTTTAGAAAAAGGTCGCGAGCCGATAAAATAACCTTTCTGGTCTTTTCCTTTGCTTTCAGCACTATAAGAAGAAGGGTGAGTGCTAGTTAGCACGTAATTATTGAGATTATTAATTCCGCATTGTTCGCCAATTTTGCGAGCCTTTTGCCCTCAAAATACTCAAACAATTTTCTTATTATGTTCGTTTAGATAAACCAAAAGAGAATAAATAAATTCTTCCCACAATTTCATATGAGAAAGTGCCTGACCGTCCCGCACCGTGAGAGCCGTGTTTAACAGAAAAACACCTTCTTTAACTCAAGGAAGCAAATCACCTCTAACCGGCGGAGAACAGTTAAAATCACGACTAAACTCTAAAAAAATATTTTTCAGACTAGCCGGAATATAATTGGATTTTTGAGTGCTAAAAGCAATTCCGTCGGCCACTCCGGGCAAATGATAAGGATCTTGACCTAATATTACCACTTTTATTTTATTCAAAGATATCTCCCGAAAAAGACGAAAAATATTTTCTTTGCTCGGTCAACATTTATATTGGTTATATTCTTCTTCCACTTGTGCGAGTAAGGAAAAAAAATAGTTCTTTTTTTCTTCCTGTTGAAAAAAATCTTGCCACGAATTGTCAACTTGGTCCAAGTGAAATTTTTTTAGTAAATAACTATTGCTCATTTTTTCCCTCCAAAGCTCGACTTTGTTTATTATTTGTTTTTACTTAGTAAATTGATTGTGAACTTGCTATTTACTATAAATTTTTCCAGTTTTTGGTTATTGAGAATCAGAACCATTTCATTTATTAATCCTCTAGTTTTTCAAATTATATTCTTTTTCTTCCTTCGTAGGTAACCTTTATGATAGCCATTATCTGAATACTTGGAGTTTCGTATTATAATTTAAATGAAACCCTGAGGCTAGGTCCCATGGTAGTTGACAACGCAATAAGGTTAAGAAATTGCCCTTTTCAACCGTTTGGACGCAAGTTTGCTACTTTATTGTAAATGTTTTGGTAATTAGTGATTAATTGTTCTAAACTAACATCACTTTGTCCCACTAAGGCATGAATATTACCGCTCTTATCTACTTTTAGCGGTTTTTTCTCTTTTTTGAATTTAGCAATTTCCGAACTAACGATTTTGGTGAGATTGCTGTTTTTTTTGTTCGTTCAGTCTAACGCAAAACTAACTTTAATATTTTTCGATTTTTCTCGATTATTAGAACAAAGAAAGTCCAACCCCTCCTGGGCGGAAAAATGCTTATTGAGGGGGATTTGATTTTTAACTTCTTGGTAGCGTCGGGAATGTTTTTTCATTTTTATAAAAGTATTTAGTTAAGTTTTAGTAGAAAATTAGCGGCGAGATTTGGATTTGCCTTTTACCAAAGACCAATTGTCTAACTTTTTTCGCAAGGCAAAGAAGAGGAGAAAAACACTCAAAAAAAAAAAAAACAATTGCTGTTCCTCTAATTCCTCAATTTCCTCCTCTTTCTGACTGATAAGTTTGGTATGGACTTAGGACTTGTTCAATTTCTTTTCATTCTTCCTCACTGAAACCGCTTTTTCAATGCATTTTACCGTAATTGTAGATTAAGTGATTAGCATACTCATCATAAGTAGGGATAAATGAATCATGAACTAAAAAAGTGTGTGTAACTACCGAGTGTCGGCGAAGATTTAAATTTCGTATAGATCAATATTGACAATTTTCTTTAATGTTATCAATAATCTCTCTTCGGATTTGATTGTAACCAACATCACCGGGGCCGAGTTCAATTCCACTCGAATTACGAATTGAGCTATCACTCGTTCCTAAAATAATCCAATCTCCATATTCTCTTGTGAACATTGTTTGGTTATCTTCTTCTCTTCCTTTACCTTTCGAGAGTGCTTGGTAAGCCGCACTGATTTCTTTAAATCGGCTTTCAGCATCCGAAGAATTATTTTTATCGGGATGTCAGCGAAGAGCCAAGCGAAAATAGGCTTTTTTAATTTCACTTTCGGAAGCGTTTTGGTTTACTTCTAAAATTTCATAGTTGCTTTTCTTTGGTGCTGGAATATTTTCTAAAAGTTCGCTAAGCGGAGTTTTGAATTTTTTTTCAAAAACTCACCCCCTCCTTTTTTAGTTGCAATTTCGCGATTTTTTCGCACAAAGTATCAATATTTAAAAGAATATCAATCCTAAGTTCAGAATTTTCTATTTTTTCTAGTTCGGTTGAGATTTTTCTTTGAATTGCTCAAACTTCGTAATTATCATTAATTGCTTTTCTCTTTCATTCTTTCCACTGCTCTCTATAAGCCAAACGTAAATTTTCAATTTCGTCTCTATTTATATCCACACCTCAATCTTGGTTTAAACGGTTAATTAATTCTTCTAATTCTTCTTCTTTTTTGGTTAATTTATCTACTTGTTCATTTTCTTCTAATTCTTCTAAATCATTTTTTAGCATTTTAATTTTATTTTTTAGTTTTTTTATTACAATAATAAATTATTTTTATATGTTTTTCCGGGCTAGTTCTGGGTAAATAATAGAATTAATAGAATTGTTGATTATAAAAAATGATTTTCCCCCAAACTATCGTTTCCCTCGTTACTGCCCCAATTACTCAAAATGTGGCTTTAATTAGAATATCCGGCCCCCAAACTTACCCAATTATTCGGAAAATTTTTTTTGGTTCCTTACCTACTTATCCCCAAAAAGAAAAAAAGTTAGTTTTTGGCAAGATTATTAATCTCCAAAAAGAAATTGTTGATGAGGTTTTGCTCCTTTGTTTTTATAAACCTAATTCTTTTACTGGCGAGGACGTGGTGGAAATTAGTTGTCATGGTAATTTGTTTATTGTTAATCAAATACTCCAATTAATTTTAGAAAATGGGGCAGAATTAGCCAAAGAAGGTGAATTTACCAAACAAGCCTTTTTTAACGGTAAACTCAATTTAGTTCAAGCCAACGCAGTAAATGATTTAATTCGGGCTCCCAGTTTAGCGGCGGCCAAATTAGCCCTACATAATTTAAGTTCAGAAACTCAACAAGAATTAGAACGGGTTGAAAATAAATTACTAGAAATTATTGCTAACATTAAAGTTAACATTGATTATCCCGAATATGACGGAGTGGAGTATTTAACCGGTAAACAAGTTTTACCACCACTAAGTAAGCTAACGGAAAAATTGAAGATAATTAAGGAAGACGGCGGCAAGGCTCGTGTTTACCAAGAAGGCTTAAAAGTTGCCATCGTGGGAAAACCCAACGTTGGCAAATCCACTCTTTTAAATTCTTTGGTAGGGGAAGAAAAAGCCATAGTGTCGCCTATTGCTGGCACTACTCGCGATGTAGTAGAAGCCCGTTATAGTCTGAACGGCATACCCTTAACCTTACTGGATACGGCTGGCATTCACCCAACCCAAGATATCGTAGAAAAAATTGGTGTAGAAAGAAGTTACCAAGTTTTGGCAACAGCCGACATTATCTTTTTCCTAGTAGATAATTCAGATTTTTGAGAGGCAAGCGAAGAAAATATTTACCAAAAAATTCGGCAAAAGAATTATTTACTTATTATTAATAAAACCGATAAACCAAAAAAACTCCAAGTCCCTGATTATATTCCTTCTCCAAAAATCTGTCGTATTAGTGCAAAAAACAAGCAGCTGGGAGAATTAGAAACTAAAAGTCAAGAATCATTTGCTACTAACTTATTCACCAATTCCCCCGCTTACCCTTATTTGAGCCAAAGTTGGCAGCAAACTAAACTAACCAAACTTATTCAGCAGTTAGAAAGAGTAATTAGTGAATTAAAAAAAGAAACTTATTTAGATGCTTTAGTTAGTAGTTTAGAAAATAGTTATAAAGTGACCAAAGAATTAAGTGGTAAAGAATATAAAGAAGATTTATTAGACATTATTTTTAGCAAATTTTGTTTGGGGAAATAAAATTGATTAAAAAGATAAATGTTATACATTTGTCATGTGCCAACCCCAAAAAAAATGTTTAACTTGCCAGCAAGCCCAAGAGTGAAGTCACAAAGAAGGAGGAATTTTTTCTTGTTCTGATTGTCAAGCTAGATTTAAAAAGGGGAGAAAATTATAATGATTATCACAAAAAAATTTAATTAGAAAGTTTTATAATAATATATAAAAAACAAGATATTCGCATTAAACATAGTTAATTAAACATTTCTTATTATATAAAATTATATAAAACTTTTAAACTTAAAACAAAAAAAAAATTTTCGTTAAAAAAAATTTACTGAGAAAACACAACTATATCAATTACTTTAACTTTCTTTCTCTTTTCCATTCTTCAAAGGGCGTGTCATCATGGTCGCTTTTTTCCAATTTAATCCCCGATTTTAAAAGTAATTCGTAATATTTTTTATTCACGTTCTCAAATTTCTCTACTCTCTTTTTCCAATTTTTTAAACCTTTTTCTGAGTCGTCATGTAAAGTATCCAACACTTTTTTTTCGCTTTCGGCTTTTGCTCTCTTTTCTACTTCTTCAATTAATTTCGGGATTATTCCCTTTATCTCTTCTCCAGTATTCTCTTTTATTTCATTTTTATGAAAATGTGAAACAATAATATCAACAACAACTGTAACAACTGCACCGATGATTGCAGGAATGGATGCTATTATTAAATTTTTTACGAAATCATTCATATCTTTTATTTATTTATTAGGTTTAATTATTGTTTATCGTTTTTAAATATCAAAATTAAAACAATTTCAGCAAGCCAGTAAGCAATTTTTAAACTAACTATAATTTTTTCGTTCAGACACAAAAAAATTGTTCAGACTTGTTTAGTGACATTTCCGACATAGTCCACTATCAGTATCTACTTTTTTGTATTCGCCACAGTTAATGCACTTGCTTTCGGTTTCAACTTCTTTTTCTTCGGTTAAAACCTTATTATTCTGTTCTGGCTTAATTTCGTTTTGTAATTTTTGTCTTTCCAAGCAAGAATAACAAGGGCATTTAACCTTACCTCTTTCTTCGTGAAATTTGGCTGATTCAATATCTTTTAAGTGTTCTTGGCTTTGCTTTTCTAATTGTTCAGTAGTAGTAAGGAAATTGTTTTCTATTCTCGCCTTTTCGTAACTCCAATATCTAATTAGCTTCTCCTGTTGCTCCGGAGTTAAACTCAACCAATGTTTTCCGATGGCTAGTTCTTTCTTGTCTGTCTCTCGATAATCTCTGATTAAAATTTCACCTAGTTCACATAATCGCATAATTTCACTAGTGTTGTGGACTCCGTTTTCGGCTAAATCTTTCAGAGTGCGGGAGAAAGTAAATCATTTCTTTTGCTTATCTTTATTGAGTAAGGTGTATTCTTTGAAAGTCATTAAGATTTTGTAATTCTCAACTTGCGAGTACTTTTTGATTTGTTGGTTTTCTTGCTCTTTTTTATGTTTTTTAGTTAGTTGGTATCTATTTTTGCGACGAAGTTTTATGGTAGTTTGGTTAGCTTGGTAATAGTTTTGGTTGGTTATTTGTTTATTCATGTTTCTTTTTGTGGTAAAAATAATGTGGTTCTAGCCCTTTTAGGTTAAAAATCAAGATTTCGCTGTGAAATAGCACATTAGGAAAAATATTCTTAGGTAAAGTAATTCGGCTACTAATTGGTGGATAAGTGCCATTCTCGAATTTGGCGTGTCTTTTACTTTCGAAGGTGAGATTTAAGCAAAAACCAGCCGGGACAAATAAAACGATGGGTATTTCTTTACCAAATAACTCGATTATTTTGGCTAATCAGACTTCACTGCCCAACTGGTGACCATAACCATTAAAAGGTGGGTTACAGAGAATAAGAGATGGTTTTTTTCACTTCCGCTCTCACTTTTCAATTTTTAAGAAATCAAATTTAATATCGGCTGAACTAGTTTCGTCCCTATCTATCCCCCAAGTTTCATAACCAGTTTTTTTTCAAGGCTCTAACAAAGAACCTTGACCGGAACAAGGATCTAAAATAAGTGAACTTTTTTGAAAAGCTTTCGGGTGATCATAGTCATATTCTTGGTAAAAATGAGTTTTAAGTAACTCATAAATAAATTCACTCACTTCTTTCGGAGTGTAAATGGTGCTATTCTTAGGTTTAGTATGATAATTATTACGGTTCATTTGATACATGGTTTTTTAGCAATCAATTTCTCAGCCTAACTCTTTGGCCTGCTTAGTGATCAGTTCTTTTAATTCGTAAAGAACAAATTGACCCAGTTGGCGAACGATTTCTTTTTCGATGGTGGCTTGATTAATTAGGGCTAAAGAAGTTAGTCTTTCCCCTACTCCAAGCACAGCATCGTATCAGCCGCCATCGGAAAAAGTCAGGAGTTTTTTTAACTGCTGTGGTTGGCACAGTTTTCCCACTAGTCCCAGTTCTCTCAAAGCTTGTTTTAGCAATTGTTTTCGGTCTAGTAAAGCAAACAGGTGACTAAAAGTTAACTCTTGGTTAGCCGGACTAAGTTCTTTTTGCCAATTACCTCGTCCCGCCATTATTTTTAATCCGGTTAAGGTAGTTGCTCAGGTGGGGATAGCAAGTCCTACTTGATTTTCGACTATTCTAGCTCGTAAGTTAACTGCGGCGGTTACTGAACGAACGTAGTTCTGCTGAACTTGCAAAGCAGTAGTTAGGTGGCTCTTGCTTTTACTACTGGCAGTTCGCAATTGCTTTTTTAATTCTTTAATTTTAGCACTAGTTTTAACTAAACCAGTGGGTTTTAGTTTGTGGTTACGGTTCATAATGTTTAATAAATAAATGGTGATTAGTTTGGGGTTTAGCCCTTACTATAATCAAATGGGGAGAGGAAAATTCCTCTCCGGGGTTTAACTTTCGACTCAATAATCATCTTCGTTTTTCCCTTGGTATCGTAGGTTGTTCGGTTCCCCGAGACTGACTAGTAAATGTCAAATTTTGTCTTCGGCTCAGCCACGAATACCACACCGAATTATTGGCATACCATCGTAAAGATAATTGCCGTTAATCACTGCTTCATAATAATTAGCTAATTCTTTTTGCATGTTAACAAAGACTTTATCTCGCAATTCATAAATGCGTTCTTGTTTAGCCTGCTCGGCCTTAGTTAAACTTTTTCCGCTCTCTTCTTTTTCCTGAAATTGCACCAAATAAGAATGGGCAGTAAGAAAATCCTTTACGGGGTAAAATTTGCTGGGGTTACGATTCATAATTTTTTAAATTTTTAAATAGGCGAAACTACTCAGGTTTAGCCTGGTTGGTTTCAGATAGTGAAATATTTTTTCTGCCCAGGAGTAAAATAATAATAAGTTCGCGGTACTTTTCGTTACGGTTCGGTGCCGCGGACTTGCTGTAGTGTTCTTTGGTTCGAATTAAGAAATAAAGAACAGTGCTGATGCTGAACGGATTTTAATCATAAATGGAGAAAATAAACCGATTCTTCTTCGTAGTCACAAGTTTGTTGGATTTCGTTGGCGTGGTTGCTCACGTAAAGAACATAGTTCTTCTTTTCTACATCACTTTCACTGATGGGAAACTTACATTCTCGGCAAATGAAATTAGTGAGTAATTCACTCTGCTCAAAACTTCCGTTAAATTCTAAAGGAATAGCAGACATAATTGGTTAAAAATATTGGCTCTAACTGCTAATCGCAAGTACACTTATCTCAGGAACCCAGTTAGAACTTAGTGGTTTAGTGATTCGGACGGTTAGAAGTTACGGTTCCTCCGCATTACGGTCTTTCCACCACTGTCCCTTTTCTTCTTTTAGCTCTGGAAAAAGGCGAAAAAAGAGCTTCCTCTGTTTAGAAAAATCAGGTTAAAATTCGTTTGAGAAGTTTAAGAACTAGTTTGCAAGTGAAATAAAGCAGCCAAAGAACTATTAGGATAGAGAAAGTGAGCACTAGAAATTCCTGCTGTTCGTTTTCTGCGGCTTGGAAACCGGATTAAACTATTCAGGCGACAAATTCTCCTATATAGTGACAAATATTTTGGGTTACGGTTAAAAGTTTCATAATTACGGTTACTTTTTAGTTTATATTATATAGTGATTTGAAAAGAATTTCTTTCACCTAGATTTTTGGAATTGGGGTTTTGTGGGAGTTTAGCAGAAATTAAGAGTGAGAATTTGGATGTTTTTAAAATAAAAAGCAAATTCAGAAAAGTTAATCAGAAAAATTAGGACTTTTCTAAGTTAATGAAAGTTGTTTCAGAGCCACTAATTCTTGGTTTCATCACTCTTGTAAATAACCAGTTCTACTACTAATTAAATTTTTGTCGATACTGCAGTTTTCTAGCACATTAATATTCAACCCTTTAGCTTGGATAGTAGCCATTGTCACTACATAAAAAGCATTCACGAAAAAAATTACTACTCCCGCTTTTATTCCTACTTCTCACATCACTTCTTTTCAAGATTTTCTTTCGTTTTGTTCACTCTTATTCCAAAATCTCTTTCCCCACAACCCTTCAAGCACTGGAACTAAACAAATAAAGGGCAAGATTAATCCCAACACTCTAATAAATATGTCTACTATTCGAACATCTCTACTACCAACCAAACAATTAAATTCGTGACCTTGCGGAACACACTGAGTGATAGTATGCCAAGAAGTTGCTGGCATTTGAGAGCAATCAGTGATAAACTGAGCACTTTTAGGAAAATTATAAAGATCAGAATACATGACTAATGAAACTATGTTTCAGAAATAACTAAGAGGCGGTGAGACTATATTGAAAGTAATTGCTAAATTAATAGCAATAAGTATTAAAGTAACAATTAGTTGAGTAAGTAATCCCAGTATGTAAGCACAACCTTGCTGTTGTTCAGTATCGCCACAAGCTCTTGACAACCTGAAACAACCTCTCGCAACAGTTCCATTTTCTCACATTATCCCTACTTCTTTTCATGCTTTTTCTAATCACCTAGTTAACTTACTTCGAAAAGTTATGAAATAAACCAAGGTAGCCAAAGAGGAAGTCCAAGCTAATTCGGGATACTGGAATCCATTTAGTCCGTAAACTATCAAAGTAATGCAACTACCAAGTAAAGCAGCAGAACAACGAGTAGCCGTAATGGTTGAAGAAGTCGCACTTAATAAACCAACTTTTAACTGTTCTTCTTCGGACTGTTCTGGACTAGTTTGTTCTTTGTCAAAAGTATAGTATCCTATCACTATTCCAATAATAGCAAGGGAAGCATTGATCAAAGCAATCGGTCAGGGTGTGGGCAAACCACTAGGATTTATTACCATTTCACCCACTACTGGAGCAAAGAGAAAAGGGAGAAGAAAAATTCACCTGTTTTTTAATTTTACCTTCATATTAAATTATACGGTTTTTTTGCTTCTAACCGCAATTTTAGCTGGTAAAAGTTTTGTCTTTGGCTAGTTGTGGACAAGAATAATTAGCAAATTTTTTTCTAATTTTTAGTAAAATTAAACTATGAAAAAGAAACAATTTTCTCCGAAAGAGCAAGAGTTTGAAAAATACTTGCAGAAAATAGAGGATCCGAATTATCAGGGAGAAGTAAATTACGCTTTACCGGAAAATCCAACTCCTTTACAAGTGGCTAAGTTTAACATTTGTCAAAACATTCTTCGTTATAAACGAGAAAACAATTTAACTAGGGAACAAACAGCGGAAAGAATTGGATTAAGTAAGGCAGAAACCGAAGATATTTTATTTAGTCATATTGAACAATTCACTCTCGACCGATTAGTTGATTATGCTAGTAAATTGTTCGAACCATTGGAAATTAAAGTAGTAAAAGCTGACGCGAGAAGAATTAGTGTCTAGAGAAAATGGAACCGAAAGAAAAAACTTGAGAATACGAATGTGATTTAAGTTTCTCAGGAGAAAAGATTACTAAGTTCACTATCACTGACCATTGGCAAAAAAATCATCCTGAGATAAGCCGGGAATTAATCAGTAATCTAGTAAGAAAATTAGATAAACAAGAAGCCGAATTAACTAATTATCTAGGAGCACGTAAAGTATTTAGGTGAGAAATAACTTATCGAAGAAAAAGATATCGTCTCATCTTCTGATTTAAAGATAAGGAAACTTCTCATTTATGAATCAGAAACTGTTATCCGATAGATTAACCTTTTTTTTAGTTGTAGACATTCGAAATAATTTGGGTTCTACTTTTTTAGGTCTAACAAATTGTATACGCTCTTGAAAGCTTGAATGAGTTGTAAACCTAGTGTCTCAACCTGGCATATACAATTCTTGGTGTGTGTCTACAACTTTCGGTCAAACCCAATGCGTATACAATCTTTTTTTTGTTCAACCTTTCAAACCCTAATTTGTTAGACCCGAATTAATTGTCTACAACCTAATATTTTCCAACTCACTTAGCAGAAACTCCTCTCTTCCCCCTTATAATATAACCTAAAAAACTGTAACTTTTATGAACCGTAACTTCATAACTACTACTGAACCGTATCACGGGTTTTTTCCTTTTAGTAAAAGAGGGAGATATAAAAATCCCAACTATCCCAAAGAGAATTGGGAGAAAAAGAAAGAATTTTATAATTACAACCGAAGAAAAAGATATAAATATTTCGGAGTTGGAACGGGGAGATTAGAAGATAGGCATCACTTAGATAGAAAGACTAGGCATTGGGTAAATTTCTTGCAAACAGAAGGTTATAAATTAGTTTCTCCCGAATACCTTGCTAAAAGTATTAGCGGTGGACGTGAAACTTTTTTAGCTTTAGCTATTATTAGTAAGCAGAACTTGTTTTTTTTAAAAGAGAGAGTAGAAACAAACTATAAATCCCAGCAAAAAGATTTCTTATTTGCTTATTTGGTGCAGCGAGAAAAGAAAGAAATAGAACAAATTATTCACAAGTATTCGAGAAGGTTCCGAAAGAAATGGCAAGAACTAAAATTGAAAACAGAAATATTAAGTCAGTGAGACCATCCTTCCAAACTAGTACCGGGTTACTTAGCCGAAGGCAGACCCAAACCCATTGCTGAAACTAAAGGCTGAAATTTACCTACTTACTGGGAAAGCAAAAATAGAAGTTTAGCTAGTTTAAGTTTTATCTGTGAAGTTATTTTAGGGAAAGTAGAAACGCCCCTGCTAGATTTGGATCCCAACAAAAAAGACAAATTTGGGAACTATAAAATCAAATCGGAATGGTTACGAAACCAACTAAGTGTCGGTGGTAAAAAATGAAATTCTCTAGTAAACAAATTCCAAATCCCTTACTACTGAACTACTGCTACCCCCGGTAATTCTCTGCTCCCGCTCCCTTTCTGATTTGCTGGTAACCCCAAAAAAGCCAAAGTTTTTCATGCTGATACCCATACACCAGTTGCTGATTTACTTAGCACCGATAATCTAGTGGCTTTACCAGTGGAAGCAGAACCGAACAGACAGATAGTGATTACTAAGTGAGGGTGAAAGTTAGTAAAGAAATTTGGCAGAGAAGGAATTTTACGCAAGCAATTGCGAACGGGAGATGCTCGGGAGCAAATAGAACAGATACTCCAGAGTATTTTTCTAACTTTGGGTAAAAGCAGAAGAAAAGCAAGAGGTAATTACCAATCACTAACTAGCGAAAGCAGTGAAAAACCCCCAGCAACTAATCTAGTGAAAATTCTAAGCAAAAGTCAAACCTACTTACCAGACTTCTGAAAAATTTCTTACCAAAATACTAACTGTGAGAAAAACTATTGCTTACTAAATACTTACCAGCGGCCGGGGATTTTGGAAGAGTTAGAAATTGGAAAGGAAAGGAATTTGCTGCTAGTGAGTGGGCATAGCCATAGTTTTTTGAATAGGGTTGGATAGAATTTAACTATTTCCCGTAACTTTTGTCATGTTTATTAATATCAATTTCTCAGACTTGGTTGTTTTCTCAAACAAAAGTTATTCGGTATTGCTTATTTATTCGAATACTTCATCTGTTTTCTAAACCCTTTAACTTTTCTAAACGATTAGCAGGATAGTTTCGTAAATCATTGAGTTGCTTAGCCTGGCCTACTAAGAGTAATTTTCGAGGAACTAATTTGTTGATGCTTAAAGGAAATTACAAATGAAAAGTCTTAAATTAGGGTGAAGGAAAAACGCACCCTAGGCTCATTGTGTAGGAGGAGTTTGGGAGAGAGTTTAGATACAGAAAATGATTATACCCCATTTTAGAACTGAAGAAGGTGGGAAATTTAAAAAGGATTTACATGTCGAAAAAAAAAACTTACTCTTTGTCTTTGGAGATCGATGGTTATTCTTTTCAGAAAGTAGAGGTTAGTTAGCATTATAAGAAAAAGCATGCTGACATTACCGACGAGTTGATTTTGCAATTATTGAAATTGTTTGTGAATAAAAAAGATTTTCAACCTGATAAACTAATTACTGATTATTTTGTGTTAGAAAAGATACTACATTTAGGTAAAAAGTATAAGTTAGTTTGACAGATTGAGAATGGTAAAACTTTTTATAGTAGTTAACTGTTATCGAATTAGAAAAAAAACTGGCTAAAAAACCCTCAACGAAGTCTAGCAACTAATGGTTAAACCATTTTTCTAAAAGCATATACGTTAGAGAATGTGTAAAATGTAATATATATGAAAATAAATCTAAATAATAAGCAAATTAAATCCTTATTTTTGTTAAGTTTAGTGGGTTCAGCCGCAACTACTAATGAACAAAAACCAAATAACCAATCAGAACTAACTCTTAATTCGTTGCCGCAAATAGGGACTAATCTGACCAAAAGGCAAGATGATAATTCTGATCCAACTTTGGTTTTTGCTGGGTATCCGATCTCTATTGAAAATAATGATGGTGTCAGTTTAGGAAATTGTACCCTTGGTTTTGCGGTAAATATTGCGAGTAATAATAATGAGTGGTTGATGCAAAGCCACCGGTGAGGCATTCATAACTTCTGCTCGTTGTTGTCAGAAACATAATCATTGCTTTGGAGATAATGTTTTTTCAACTGATTATGAAAAGAAAATTAATACTGGTATAGTTCATTATTCAACTTATACTGATACTTCTTGCTGACAAAGAGTTAATTTTGATTTTTTTCAAATATTAATGCCTCGTTTTGAAGAAGATAGAAATAAAATTAAAATTGTTTCTTATGTTGCGGGCAAAAAAGGTTTGTTTTATCCTGTGATAGGCCTAGGTGTTGTTGAACTAGGAGAAGAAGTATGTGCCTTTGGATCTTTCAATGGTTACCTTTGTGGAAAATTAGTGGAAACAGGATCAAGTTTAGAAATAAGTCAAGAAAATGCAAATTATACGTTTGCGGGTATGAATAAGGTAGATTTAGGAGAAGGTCATGGATTTGATAGTGAAAGAGATTTAGGTGGTCCAGTCTATGTGACAAGTAATATTGGAGAACGCACCATTGCCCAAGCTTTAGGTTACATTAGTGGTGTTGATAATAATGATCTAAATCACAAGTTTTTTTACTATACTCCTCTTTCTGCTTTTATTGGCTATGCTAGCGTATTAAATAATGAGTGAGGATATTGTGCTGTTGAGTTAATAACTTTCAACGAAACCAACGCTCAACAATACGACAATTTACTCGCCCAAGTAGAAATCCCTCCTAAAAAATAATACTTTTTATTATGAATAATTTACTCAAAATCTTTTTAACATTTATTCTTACTTCTTCAACTGTTTTCTCAGTTAATAATTTCTCCCAACCCCTTTCCGAAACTGAATTAGAAATAGGAAAAAATTTTTCAGAAATAGTTAAGCGTGGTGATAAACTAATTCTTTATGGTGGAATGAAAATTACGGCAGTTTCCGTAGATAAAGGAAAGTCAAACCAACGAGATTGTACTCTTTCTTTCCCAGTATATCGAGTTGATGATAGAGAATTAGGATTTTTAACTTCTTATGCTTGTGCCGAGGATAATATTATTGTAGGAACAACTGAAGTTGGTACTACTGAATGACCTTATGGTGTTTCCTCTAATGTAGACTATGCCTTTGTATTAGTATATTCTGATTATTGGTCAGATACTATTAGTCGCAATATTTCCTATTCTCGCTGTGTTAAAAGTGGACGAGGTATTGTTGATGTAGATGAACCTTTACCAATAATCCCTTTTCCTAGCCAACCCCTCGCGGTAGGAGATAAAGTCTATGCTCACGGGGGAGTTAGTGGGACAGTACACGGAGTGATTTTGAAAATAAGTGTGAAAATACAAACAAAAACTAATCCTCCTAGTTATCTT
>CAJVPJ010000047.1:0-56778 GCA_910592205.1 Paraglomus occultum
GTGGAGCTGTGGATCGAGTTTGAGGGACTGATTCGGTGGTTACTTAGCTGCTTGTGAAGGATCTGTCCCTGAAGCTGGTTAGAGATGAATGGTGAGTCTGCTGCTTGGCATGCCAATTGAAAGCAATAGTTATTTATTTATCTACCCATTATATAGATTATAATTTAATAATAATTATTTTATTATTATTAATTATTAGACAGTAGTTTTATATCGGTGTATATGAAATATATTACTGTTATAATGATAACTGCAGATAAAACATTTATCTTATTAAAAAATGACTGATTTAGTCCATTATTATTATAGTATCCGTGACACTAAATACCAAGTCAAAGCTAACGAAAATCGGCCACATTGGCCATTTTTGGTTTTGTTACAGTCTTCCCCGTATGATGATGGCATAATGGTGATTTACATGATTTCGTTACGTCGCGATTTCATCATTATACCGAGCCTGCTTTTATTTGGTTCCGGAAAAAAGATATCATCTTAGGCTAACACAATCTTCTTAGCAGAAACCCTTGATTATGGCTTAACGTTGTAACTATGCTGGATAGAAGTTGTGTCAAGCATGGGCCAAGCTTTAGGGCCCTATCAACATTGTCACAAGATTGCTATAACCATGTATCATTATTGTGTGATAAGGTTGTGGCAAGCTTGTGAACTTTAAATTTGTTGTTACTTATTTTCTAATTGATGTTAGCTTGCGATTAGATTGTGACAAGTTTGCTTCAATATTTTTACAACCATGGGTCAATCTACTAACAAGGTTGAGTCTACCTTGTGTCTATATTGGTTCAATATTACAACAGTTTTGTGATAAGGCTAAGGCCATCGAATAAATGCAATATTAATATACGGTTATATTGTAACTGACGAATGATGCTCGGTTCAAATATAACGTTTGATGCTTTGCGTCGTTACTGTATAAATCCAAAATTCCTGTGCGGATCGACTATTCTTTTTGGCAGCTATCTTTATACACTTTATCGATAGAAGAATAATGTGTGTGGTCGATATATTTGTTGAGGAACTTACTAAGTAAACTATTAAATCTGTATACAAGGTCAATCCCGATAAACGAAACCTGAATATACATTTCAGTTTATAGAACAACCTCCTCCCTAATCTGAAGAAAAATTGCAATGACATCTTCGACTTATCGGAGTTGACCTTGTACTAACCTCAGCTTTAGGGTAATCTAGTCGGTTTTCTGTGACTACCATCACATTTGAATTTAGTATGGCCGGGAACCATGAAGTTTAATTCAATACTTTGATAATAGCCAGCAATTACCAAATGCAAGGTAAAACCAAAGAGTAGTATTGTTTTTGTTTTGTCCACCGGCATTGTCACAGGTAACCTTCAAGTGCTTTTCACCTTTATTTAATTGCTTTATTCCGTCAAAGACTAGGCTAAGCGTGCCATTCGGACCTTTCCCGAGCAGTTTATTTTCGTCCAACACGTAATTAATTTGCTCACGGACCGCTTCATCTTGTGTACCTTGCGAGCACTAAGGTAATAAACCTTACCAATTTGTTGACGAATGAGGCACATGCACATTTTGGGCTCGGTCATAACTGTAATGAGCTGTAACATCGACGCTGCAATATTGGACCTTACCACTTGCCTTTGAATGATGTTCATTGACGAGCTGCCTTTGTTGTTCTGCCAATCTGGTATTTGTGTTATAATACTTTCGCTCCAATTTGGCTTTGGCTAGATGTTCCTTATATTTTTTTAACAAGTCTCGGGCCTCCTCTTCTTTACGAGCTTTAAATTGTGAGTCATTCCGCAAGCGTTGACAAATATCGCATAAATCGGTTCGAGGACTCATAATTTGAATATACGGAGTTAGCTGAGGCCATAATTTGCGAAAAGCATTATACTTGAGAGCTCTCAAATTACTTTCTTCTTCCAAACCAGCCAAAAAATTACGATGAACAGATTTGTAACTCATTTCCGCCGGCAAAAAATAATTGATTGAGTAACTCTATAGACATTTCTGACTGGACTCGGTAATCCGTGAACTTCAGCATAATTTAGTAGAAAGTTTTTCAAGTAGTATAGCCACGTTTTTATCAATGGTCATCTTGGTTTTTCATCGCGGCATTCTTTTTACATTGCCATGTATTCGGGAAGGCCATTTTTTACCAAACGTTTTCGAATATTTTCAAAATAATTGCGGCCAATACCAAGCATATTAAGGTATGTATTTTGGCAAATGGGTATATTACGATTCCAGTTCTCTTGTTGACCCGAATCTTGTCCTTGAGACGTCGACTAGTACTGATCGCTCCCCCATCCATGGATCTGAGTTGAGCCATTAAGAAAATGTCTTGTTCGGACTTGGAAAGAGCTTGAAAAGCCTCGCGCAGTTCTGCAAAGCCTTCCCTCGGTACCTTGGCTGAGCAACCGCAGCGGCAGCCTTGTTCTAAAAATGGAGAGCTTTCTGGTATTCATTCATATTCTTATTATTCATATAATTATAAATTTTATGTACAGATTGTCTGATTTGTTAATACCTTCAGGCATTACCAGATAGCCGAGTAAGGCTTCTAATTTCTGCAGCCAACGGTTACAGGTTTTAACGCTAACACTAAAGGCCAGCAGGACATAAGCGCATGATGGATCTTATTAATTTTTTGCTTTAACCACATTCGAGCACGCAAATAAATAAATCATTATCATTATTAAATTTTATCTAACCCATTGAGCGCGCGGAATTTTATTTTCAACAGCCAACTACCGTTTTAACTCTGACGTTTGTTCGTGTTGCAAAAAAGCATATTGTAAATAATTCCAATTTTTAATCAATAACTAACACATGGCCAATCCAGAATAGAAACTCAGAAAACATTATAACTAAGATTGCAATACATAATAACATACTAATATGTGGTTATTCCAGAGCATCTTCGGGAATTGGGTCTTATTGAATAATGTTAATGCTTTAAATGTGCATTTAAAAAATCATATTCCTGAAACTTTATACTTTGCGCAATACGTGTCAAAGATAAACACTTTATTAAAGAATATCGTATTACATTACAAGACTGGTTTGTCACAAAAGTTAAATCACGGAATGATTCGACTTTTTTTTTTTTCGCCCGGAATTCTTTTCCTTCGAATTACTCCTTTTTTTCTTTTTTTCCTTTGGGCTATTTTCACATTCAGCAAAAAATTTAATTTGCGTGAGTGGCAGAGTAGAGTATTGTTCATCCTCAAGCAATACCTTTAGTAAGTCCTCAGATTCAGTATCATCATCACCATTGTTCAGAATGTTAAGAATTTTAGATTGTTCTTAATCATATTCTGTAAAAAATAATTAGAACATGGAATAAAATAAAACAATAACTACAATATAAAATTTTTTCATACCTTGAATTGGTATATCTTTTTCAGAAGCCTAATAAAGGAACTTAATCCATTTTTTGAGAATTTGCTATCTACATAGAAAGATTGGGGATCTTTGCGAAAAATGCAGATCGATCCACCAGCGCGCTATAATCTTGCGAATTGAATATACAACCCAAAGTGTAAGATTCCAAATACTTGAAGTTTATCTGCTTTTTGCTCGTCAAAATTCACAGCCTTGATTAAATCAGTATAAATATCTCGAAGTGTTTTGGGCATCTTGAATGACTCAAGAAGGTATTTGTTATCTGAAACTCCTGCAAAAGCCCTTGCACCTTCGATGGCCCCCATTTTGAGAAGTCTATTAGTTACGCATATTATCCCATTAATTTTGCGACCAATGAGCTTTCTTGCATTTGCTTTCCGATGCCGATTCTTTCTGTTTGCACTACTCAATGACGGTGCGTCAGTTCTACAAAAGTGATAAATAAGTTAAATGATGAAATGATAGTAATTCATTGTTTACATTGGCGGAAATAAATAAAACCTCTTAACATCAGTGCCCAGTTGTGCATCCCTAATGCAGAAATCGATACATGTTCCAAAAAGTGCAACCGTGAACCAATCTTCGTATTGGGTCCTTACTAAATATAAAGGGGTATCTACATTCTCATACAGATTACAAAGTGTTCGCATGGTCATTTGGATCCGTTCTCGATTATAGTGCTTGTGGACATCATATTCTTCTTCTTCCTTGAGATATGATTTCATCACTTTTGTACGTAGCTCTTTTAACGTTTTGCTTCCATATTTTGCTAATTCTTCTGCGATATCGCGTGGAAAAGATGGAACCTCAATTCGATCTTTGGTTAGTTCATTCCACTCTTCATCAGTAAACAACGCTTTGACATCCTCATCATCAAAGTCAACAATATATGAATGGGTATGACTAATCAAATCATCATCCGTATTGTGAATGTCAGGATAAAAAGAATTAAATTTTGAGAAACTTACTGTTCATAGTCCTTGTTTTTGCAAAATTTAAAAAGAACGTCCTCCACTATTTTTCCTGTGCTCAACTTCAACTTCACAGTGTCCGCGATAGCATCATGAGTCTTCCGAAAAGCCACCTTGTCAATTTTGGAGAATCCTTCTTACTTATATGATCGTTCTAAAAGTATCAATGTGAGAAAAAAGGTTAATTCCTTATTTCCATTTGTAAACATGAATTTTGGTAACACTCACATTGCAATCCAAATCATCATCATCCTCGGAAGTTGATTCGTCAGTGTCGCTTGTATTACAAAAGGAAATAAAATTGCAGTCTAAGAAAAAATGAAGAATATCGCTCAAGGATAATCATGCGATACCTTAATATGTAGTCCGGAAAAATACATACCATATTGTAATAGATTGCAAGAGATAAAAAGAAAGAGACAAATAATTAGTACTTTTATTCGATTAATAAGTGTTATGTTGAATAGTAATGAATTAGCGTGCAGTTATCCGGTGACAACACCAGGGAGGTACGAAACCAAGCAAGGCTTTACAGGCCCACGGATAAACGCGTTAGCTTTTTAATAAATATCGACTTAGGTGACAACACCAGGAAAGTACGAAACTAAACAAGGCTTTACAGGTCCACTAAATGATAAGAGATTACAAAATAATACGTGTACCTTTAACAAAACTTCAAAGGGCGAGTTACGCGATAAACCAATCTTGCATATATTGTTATGGCGAGCCGAAATGCTGACGCAATTGAGGCAAGTCACATGGTAAAATCTTCCCCTAACAAAATTCCGATGACTTCTGAAATAACCGCTTGTGAAAAGTAGGAGAGCATTTTCTAATTCTTGGATTTCAATCGCGCAATTGGAAGATTTAGCTTTTGAAACAATCGAATGAGGAAAGGATAAACAAAAGGTTACTAGTTTTGTCGATTTAAATTTAGAATAGTCGCACAGTGACGTCATTTTGTCACATTTTGCGTTTTCATATTCATTTTAGCTTGTAACAACCTTGTTACAATTAATTTTAGCGAGGTTGTGAGAACATTGTGAGGAAGCTTTTAACAAGATTAGTACAATATATATTCAAGGTTTATACAAGGTTATGAGAATTTAATGAGTTTCAGCCAAGTTGTTCATTATATCGAATGACCGTGGAATGAAAAGCACTACATGTATACTGAATGTCAAAAAAATTTTTTAATCACACGGATTATATTACAGCTCAACCTCTCCGCCACAAATAGACATATTATAAGCTGCGTGACCTGGCAAGTAAATTCCCTGTCAAACATATTTTTACGGAAAATTGTATTATAGTCAATACTGCAATAATTCACACTTTTTACTTTTATGGTCACACAGCATATTCGTGATCTTCATACGAAAAAAGTTTACTCTAACGGCAAACTACTTTCTTTTCACCGCGCGTGCAATAAACGGAAATGACTAATTTGCAAGACAAGTAAGCTTGCTATCTCTCGCTATTTATTGATAAATCTTTGTTACTTGGATCGATCATCATGGAATGAACTCTACCATTTTTTAACCTCGTGTTGAGGCGACTCGTCCTGTTCGTGCGTAAGATTCCTTATGACGCAACTGACGCCCAGGTAGAGGAATTCTTTTCCCAAATCGGTCCAGTGAGATCCTGTTTTACAGTGAAAGAAAAAGAGAATTCCGATAAACCACAAGGGCAAAACAAAGGCTTTGGTTTTGTTCGCTATGCTTTAGCCGAGGACGCAGAGAGAGCAATGTGCGAGTTAAAAAAGGTGAAGTTTTTGGGAAAACGGACATTGAAATTGGAATATGCTGTGGGAAAGCATGAAGCAAAACCTGTAATTGGAAATAGAGGAAAAAAGAGGAAGTTTGACAAGATTGATATGGAGACCGATGACAATAATAAAAGAAAAAATAAGAGTAAACCAGAGTTTGAGGGGAAAGACAGTAATGAAGATGAAGATTCTGAAGAAGAGCAGCAGGGAATAAATAACGAGTTTAGTGGAGAGGAAGAAGATGATTCAGAGAATGCCGATGAAGAGGATGATGATGATGATGAGCAAGAAGACGAAGACGAAGAGGATGAGGATGAGGATGAGGATGAGGATGACGAGAGCGACAATATGAATGTTGATAGTGAAGGCGCATCCGATTCTCAGTCTGATGTCGATATAAAATCTACAAAAGTGGCAACAAAACACTTACAAAAGGATGGTGAAAAGACGAAAAAAGGTTCTCCATCCGTATCTGAAGGGACTACTTTATTTATTAGAAATTTATCATTTGATGCTACGGAAGAAGATGTACACAGAATGTATGTTGACTTGTGTTTAGCATACAGAACCGATGGCTATTTATTAGCGAGCTTCTTTTACTCATTAATATCTCCAATGTTTGATTCTAGTTTTCGCCCTTTCGGTCCACTGCGTTACTGCTTGATAACAATGGATCATGAGACGGGTCGATCTCGTGGAACGGGTTTCGTCTGTTTTTGGGAGAAACAACACGCTGACGCTTGTTTGGCAGAAGCGGAAAAATTCAATAGTTCTATATCCACCACAGAACTTTCCTTTTTATCAAAGAAATCGAAAAGGGAACTTGGGTACAAGTCGATTCTTACGGCAGATCCATCAGACTCCTTGGCCACCAAGTTTACGCTACATGGGAGAGTTTTATCAGTAACAAGAGCAGTGGAAAGGGAAGAGGCGAAAAAGATTATGGATAAAAATAGAATTAAAAAGAGACAAGGGGATAAGAGGAACTTGTACTTGATGCGAGAAGGAGGTTGGTATTATAAATATAAGAATACTGAAGATGACACGTTGTTCAAGAAATGGCAAGCGGTCAAGAAAATAATTAATTCGCCTACACCAGTTAAACCCAGAGTAATTCAAGTCTCTTTTTCTTTTTCTTCCGTCAATTAGTTATATTCCCTGATTCACCGGCTGCCGCAGGATTGAATCCGGCGACAATATCAAAACTTGTGGCTTCATATTCACAGAGGAAAAATATTTTACAGAAAAATCCTAATCTCTTTATCTCCAAAACGAGATTGTCTATCCGAAATTTGCCCTTATCGGTGGACGAGAAGAAGCTGAAGGAGCTGGCTAAAGGGAGCATTTCGAAATTTAAGGAGGATGTGAAGAAGGGTCTACGAAGTCCGCTACAACCGGAAGAAATGGCAGAAGGATGGGATCATAAACCTGTTGTCAAGCAGGTATGTGGTTATCACGACTATGACGCTACGCTACCTAACATTATAAAATGAGCCACCCGTTTATACCGTATTGTCTTGGAAATAACAAATATTGTTTGTGCTTTACATTTTGTACTTTAACAGGCCAAGATAGTAAGATCAAAAGATCGGATTGATGCAGCTAGTCGTAAACAACGCTCAAAGGGATATGGATTTGTCGAATTTACACAACACGCGCATGCGCTTGCTGCATTGCGGTACCTAAACAACAACCCTGAATTGTTTAACGACAAGAAGAGATTGACAGTGGAGTTTGCTATCGAGAACAATCTAATAGTGAAAAAGAGGACGGAACGATTAAAACATGCTGAAACAAGTAAGAAAGTCAAAGAGTAGAATGTATGCACGTCCGAAGTATTCCGAAGTCATAGTTCTGATTGTTGAGAAACATGTTGAGAGTTTATGTTTGGTTCAGTTCTACTTGTGTGGATCATACCAAAAGTTATTGTAAAGACATTATAGCAGATTACTTATCCCGTTATGTGTGGCGCCTTGGAGCAATAAGATCTAAGATAGATGATGGGGGCTTCTAAAAAAATTATTATAATATGTTTGCCAAGTATTTATTGCAACATTAACTTTGAACAATTGAGAATCTTTGTAGTAATAATAAAGTCATTTCATGCATTCATCCAAACTTGTGAATATGGAGGCGCAGGCTACAGATTGAACTATAGCACATATTCATGCGTTTAGCATTGTTCAGGTGACGGAAGGCATCTTGAGCGGACCAACAATTGTGTTAATGTACACATTACGTCGCAATCAGCTGTCCAGAACTTTGAAGTCGCCCATAAAAGTCTATTGACGTCCCATGCATATGTTGCCACTGGACACCAAAAAGAATCTTTCTTTGTTTGGTATTCAAATTTTTCTCGATGCATTCATCTGATCTTTCTGCACGACGAATTCTTAGCGAGGAAAAGCAAGGAGGAAAAAGAAAATATACTTATCTGGGGGTAGATGCAAATAAGGACCGCCATTTCTCATTGTGCGCTGGATATATTTTCACTGGTAGATGAAAACAATTGTACTTGTACAGATTGAGTTAGTTTATCTCCTCTTGTGCACGGCGTAGATGCATTAATACTAATAAAGTAACCCTGCATCATTACATAATTATGACAGGTTCATCTTATAATGTGGAGCTTTATTATACATTTGAAAATTTATCTGGCCACTTCTACACTCGATATACTGCGGCGTTTTAAGGATACATCAAATAAATGCAAAGATTATGAATATGGTTAATAGAATAATAGATACTATATGAATAAATCTTTTTACATTGAAGAAGAGGGAGTAAATTATATAAATAATAAACACTTTTCTTCGGAGATTTTTGCTCTCTAACAAGCACACAACCCACCCCCACATCACGCAACCCCTCCACACCCACACCACGCAAATAACCCATACACAAACCCCAAATACACATAAACTAATCCTGTGCGGTATCAGTCATAGCTCTTGAAGATGCAGTGGAGCTTAAGGTAGACTGACGAAGACTTTTTCGCTTTTCTCTTAGAGCAAACACGTTATTTGGCTCGATCTGCAAGGACCTCTTCAAATCACATTGCGCATCCTTGTACCGCCTTAATTTCCTCAACACGGATCCCCGATTTCTCAAAGCAAAGGCATCGTCAGGTCTTATTTCCAGAGCGGCATCGAGATCCGAAAGCGCCTGAGCGTATTCTCCAATCATACGAAGCAAAGCACCACGACTTCTCAATGCAAACGGATTGTCGGGTTTGATACTCAGGGAAGTGTTGAGATCGAGAAGCGACTCTGTGAATTGATGCAGCATGCGGTAAACTTCGCCTCGGTTCGCTAGGGCTACTGGATTGTTAGGTTCGATGTCGAGCGATTTATTGAGGTCTTCTAATGCAGAGTCGTAGAGCTCTAGTAATCTGTACACTTCTCCTCGGTTCCGCAACGCCGAGGCGTTGTCTGGGTCCAACTGCAGCGATATATTAAAATCACTTACTGCTTCTTGATGATGATTGAGTATTCTATACAATCTTCCACGAGCTCTGTAAGTAGCGGCATCGTTCGGACATAGATCAAGAGTCTTGTCGAGATCGACTAACGCTTCCACGAATTTGTTCATGTACATGTATACTTCTCCACGTACGGCCAACGCGGCAGCGTCAGAGGGATTGAGCTCTATTGCCCGGTCGAGGTCTTTGAGAGCTTCCGAATGCCGGTTAAGTATACATAAAGCTGTTCCTCGCACACGCAGTGCGAATGTATTATCAGAGCGTAATTTGAGCGATTCATTTAAATCTGCTATTGCCAGTTCGCACTGATTCATACGTCGATACACGTCTCCTCGATTACGAAGCGCAAAGTCGTTCTTTGGATCAATGCTCAGAGCCATCGTCAAGTTGTACAGCGCATCTTCGTATTGATCCATCATTCGATAGACTGCTCCACGTAACGACCATGCCTGTGGCTTTCGAGGTTTTAGGGCAATGGCCACGTCCAAGTCTTTCAGAGCCGCGGCAAAGTTGTTAAGTATTCTATTATGTTCTGCTCGTTTGCAAATGGCTAAATAGCTCTCTCCTGGAGAGTCGACGGATAGGTTATTTGCGGCGGGTAGCGAGTCCGCCCATTCGGTTATTTTCTGATGTTTGAGCATTTTTGGATGTCTGAGTGAGCGTTTATTGTGAGAGTGAAAACTTGCTTCAGAGTTTCTTAACTGTTATGGAATGAATAAAAAAAAGTGTTCATATTTTAGTACACAGGTAACTTGGAGTGAGTATACGGGATCTATGTTATAGTCCTAATAATACGTTTTATAATACATGTACTATATATAATGGTTGTCGTTGTCGTTGTCGTTGTTGCTGTCTCGTTGTTGTTTATATCATTAACACTATCAAACAACTGTACCTCAGTCGGCATATTGAATGTTGTTATCTATTTATTAGCTTGTAGCAATGTTCCGTTATGGTCGACTCTTGTTGAAACAAGATTGTTGAAAGAGGCGTATATTTTTATATAAGAGCTTTTAATATGAATTAAATTTCTCTTATAGGTAATGTTCACATCTCTGTGAAGGGACGAGGTTTCGGGTTTTAAGACGGAAATGATACAATTCAAACTGGGCGCAGGGTAATTATATATTTTTGGTGAAAAATGCAAGTGACAACTGTTTTTACAATTTACTACTTAAGTGATTTCTCCGGGGAAAGACTAATAATAGAATATCAACTTGCATGCATGAGACGATCTAATTCGCTGTTATTGAATCACGGAATTTCAATATATTAAAATATCGTTCTGGGTAATTTGAGAAACGAATGCAATTTTCCCAGATGAAAAAAATTACCTACCATGCTCATATTGTGTCGCATTGTCCTTTTCGTGCTTATTGTTTGTTGATAATGTCGGCACTTGTGTTACACTGAGCAATCACCTATCAGAATATGGATAACAATAAATAATATATTCAGGGCAACGCGAAATATGCATATGGCAAGTCGCCCATTGACAATAGGACTACATAAAAGATTATACAGTAACATGAAGAAACTTTAGTGAGACATTTGGTCTTGCATAAAATTCCTTTTTTTTTCTTTACGCCATTATTATTATAGCTGAAACATTCCAAGAACAGTTACACGTGAGATCCAATCTTGCTTTTTTTACAATGTTTATTGATTCTTGAGATTGTTGTACAAATTTCTGAAACAAGCAAGTGATAAACGCAGGGGCATAGAGTAGAAATTAGATGTACTTGCATTCAATGTACTCGGCCAATTTTTCAAGTTTTTTTAGACAAATTTTCAATTAGAATGATTCTATTCGTTGGAACGTCATGTTATCTCATATACCGGCACTGGTTATCAATTGATTAGTCATCAGACAGGCAATATCCCAAGAATATCGTTAGTATGTTTCTTTTTTTTTTTTTATATCACAAACGCCTTGATAACGATAACGATATGAGCGTCAGATTTGCATGCATTTTCGGTCTTGTGCGACACATATTGCCACTGTTCGGGCATTGTTATTCAAGCTCAGCACAAGGGATATAATAAGAACCATATCTGTTATATCTGTATGGCCTTGAGTTCTCCTTAAATATCCTTATATCTATTGCCATAAGAATAATACGAAGGTATCAACGAGCAGAACAGGCTCATTCTTATAGCATGGAGCGATCCATTTGTACCGACTATATCACGTGACATGCAAAATATTATTGTTATATTTTGATATTAATTCCCGTTGAATTTAAAAACATCTGCTTTGGCATATATTAATCACTGTTCTGTTGAAAACGTAATCTCATGACAATCCCTGATTGATAAGCAGTAGCCAAACCATATCTTTTTTATTTTACCAGTTGTAGTAACCCTGAATTGCTACACGGGAGTCAGGGACATCTCCCTTAAACCCCTTACGTTAAATTCTCAACTTGGATACGTTTTAAGCAAAATTAAACAGGTAAAAAGATACTCTGCAGGTAAAGATTTACAAGCCTTTCATTAGCCAAATGCCTGCATACTAATGACATAGGCGAGTTATGGTCAAGTCAGTCAGACTGTCTATAAGTATGGAATTGTCGTAAATAATATAAAAGTCTTTTGTTGTTTCGAATAACACTTTTAAACGGTCGTTTTATTCAATTGAACAAGAGTCTCTGTCCGCGTAATTAAATTTGGTTTACTAACCCAACTTCAAGAGACAAATATACAATCCTTATCGACGGCTTTTGGTGCGTCGTTGTTCATTGCCTTTAAAAAACCGGTATTATCTGTTTTTGAAGCATTCTTTTGTAAGACTAATTGTTATTCGGGTAAACAAAGCTTGATATCATTGATTGTGCACAGTTACTTTACCTGGATATTACATATACGCATCATATACGCAATAATGATATCAGATAAGTATATAAAAACATATTGTTATTATTCTGAACATGTCTTACTTGCTAACTGATTTTGCGTTCCATAAACTTGTTAGTATGGATACTTCGTATTGCAATGTTTGAAAGTATCAAGTTGGTTGTATTTTGATGTTTTAAACTTCGACTCATGCATAATCTCGAATAATACGACATATCAATGCATAATCCCAACTTCATTCAAAATCTATTTTAATAGCTACGGTGATTAATACTTGTATTTTCATGAGATTGGGCATGTGATGGAAATACAAAGACTGTCATGCAATCATTGTGCACTACCGTTCATTCTTTGTCGTATCTTGTGCACAACGCACTGGCGTACATCAAACACATGGCGACCAGAATACGCTAGCTGTATATATACGTAATTATTTTCTTTGGGCCAAAGTCTATCATACAGGGAAATTGAAATTTCCGTTCAGCAATCATCATATTAAATATAAAATGTTAATATTGCTTTCACCAATCCATCCATACATTATTATGCAAAGTTCTTCCGATTCGCATGAATCCCGAATGCCAAGAATCTTTACAATAAAAAAACTGTGATTTTATTGGCAAACAATTAACCATGCATTTTTCATTAGTTGCGGCGCATTCATTTTTGAAGACGCTTATCATCAAATCTACAAAATCAAACCATATGAACAAGAATGTCTTTCTCATAAGCCCGGCTCTTGTCGGACACTACTGTAAGAATTAGTATATCGATTGCACTCGGATGCTAAATTCTTTTTGGCAAGTGCCGCAAATCTAACCGTAATAAGGTAAAACAACTAATCGTCCAATCAACATGTTGTCCAATCACATTTCCAATGTTTCAGCGCAATCAATCATATTCGACACCCCTCATGTACGTACGAATGCAATAGTGCAGTTTAATAAACAGTTTTAAAGTCAAAAGCATAATATTGCTAATGTTTTCTGTTAACGTTAATGCGCATGGCATATTATGACATTTGCATTAGAATAGTTTTTAAATTCTAATACAAGCCCGTGATAAATATATTCACTGGCATCGCTTTTGTCGGTTACGGATGGATTGAACTTGTCGTCAATTCTATTAAATGTTTGGCATCAAAATTATCGCGCATAGTTAGGGAAATAATCTCGGAGAGGCTAAAGCGAAGAGCAAGCCGACGTGATTCGACATTTGCAGTTTATTGGCTGGGTACAAACTTGACCGACGAAATTGTTCCGCTTGTTTGCGCAAATATCCATATTCACAGTAAATATAAACCGATAACTTGCGCATTTTAATTGCCAGTACGTTTTCCTGGCGCGTTTATTTTTACGCAATAAAATCATATTACTGGCAGAGTTTTTTCCTTCCCAATATCAATATATAACAAAAATAATTACTTTATACAATGACTTGGACTCTTTATTTATTGTTAATGCGACTAGAAGTGCAAGTTTTACAACTCAGAGGTGAGTAGTTATGAGCTCGTAAGTGTGTGTCTCTGGTGCATACAACTAGAGCGTTGTTGTTCACATACACAATGAAACTAGATATAACGGATATACTGGATTTGGTTAATAATCTATATAATGGATGCAACCCAAAAAGTACCATACGCCAGTTCTATATTCAACCAATTAATTGCCATATTAAAGTGTATTAACAGCACAGCACAGCACTTCCATACATTTACCGGCGTAATGCCGCGAATCGCCACCCGCGATGCATAAAATGAAAGTCTTTTTTTATCCTGCGACGTGTAAGAAAAAATCACAGTAATAAAAATTGCTAGCCAATTAAATTGTACAATTTAATATTTTATTATTATTATTTGCGTAATATTTAAAACCTTCTTGTAAACAAAATCAAATTATGAGAACTCGAAATTAGCACAACCGTGATGAAAATTTTACAGAGTCATAGAAGGCGTACTAACAAAGAGTATTGAAAAGAAGAAGCAAGCCACACCAAATAATTTTATTCCTTGTATAATAACTTTTTTTTATGCTGTAAGTTCAAATATAGCGATACAAATAATTGTAATTAAAAGCTAAATCTACATAATTTGTTATAATATTCTAAAACTCGATTTAGCGCATCTCTCGCTTTTGAAATGTAGTTTGATTTAACATTTGTATCGTCATCCAATCATGTGTGTTTTCTTAATAGTGGTAAGGTTAACCTTTGTCAACCAAGAACAACATTGGGCTTTTTTATTATTATTTAATCGATTTTTACATGTTTATTTTTTCGTATATTTTGAATACATAATTGAATAACGACAATCTAAAAATTTATCGTACAGTTGTCTGTCACTTTCACAAAGCAGGTGTCATAGTCAACAATAATTATCAGCGCCACACGGTTGAATGCCATTCGTTATTTGATTCAATAAAATAATGTCGTCTTTTATTGCTAGAGAATGATGGAGTGTCTTTTGGTCGGTATTTAATAAGACGACATGTTTGCGTTGCAATAACTCTAACTAGGAAGAGACAGTAATTTTATACGATGCATTATGCTGATTATTATTATTTCGAAATGCGTACGCGACAGTTAATCCTGATATTCGATATTATTTGTCATTTGATTAATATCTTGATTCAACAGTCTTATCTTGAAGAGCGAAATCAGAGTTGCCGTCTTTGCTTATTATTTGTAAATAAACTCCGTTTACACTTCCTGGAACATTTTATAAACCTGCTATAATGACGTTAGTTGATTATAACGTACACTGACATCGATTGTTTGCTTAGTTCAGTGCACGATAACTAAAAACGGGTGAACAAATTAATTAGATGTAAGTCTATTCTCAGTCCCACTTTGAAAATTTCTCTTCGACCATTGCATTAATGCCTGTTATTTAACTCGCATCTAATAATTTGCTTGTTGAAAACAATTTTATATAATTCTAATAAAAAAACAGCAGTTTTTGTAGTGAGTACCCTATTGATTGCAAGATACCCGTCGAGATAATGCAAATAACTATAATTTTTAATTTAATTGACATTGTAGTTTGAATAGATAAGCTATTACTATTGGGAAACATTACGTGTAACATCAGATAAATTATCATACGTGACACTTGAAGTAAATTCACTTCATTGTGTGTCGTTGTTAATTAATTATTACGTGATGGTTAAAATTATTTAATCATTAAGATGACTGCACGAAAAGTCTCCGATTTCCCTCTGCATTGATATGATATTAAATTCTGACGGAATAAGCGAGTCATTGCATACGTAAATTATAACGTCTGTTGCTTTATAACCAGGTTTATTTTTATAAAGTAGCATTAGTCATTTCAACTCTTTTATATAATTTAAAACCAGCTGCTGGGGAAAAGTTGTAATTCAATGCATATATTTTCCTATTATGACAACAAAACTATTTAAATATATTAATTTATACGAATGCCTCTCCTTCACTTGAAGAATAAGAGAAGCAGATAAATAAGGTCGTTCTGTTGCAGAATTCCATCTTGTTGTAGCTACACACTTAATTTTTCCCTGAGCTCCTCAATTAGAATGTGCAAAAAAAAAAAAAGGTTTCGTGATAGAATGAAAAAACACTATTTTTTTTTCCCTAAAATACACGTTCACATAATTGGTGAATCGCGCGATTTATTTGATTAGTTTGCGTTGACAACGTCGCAAGATCATAAACACTTTGTGGGCAACTGGTAGTCAAGATGCCTATTAACTTCTATTTCGCTTTTGGAATATACGATATTAAATGGTAAAAACACTTGGTTGATTTGATTCACAGCACGGGCCGTCAAGATTTTATAAATAATAAACGGAAATGGTATTTTTTTCTCTAGGACACAAAAGGTATTCTTGCATAATCATTACTTGTGAAACACCAAATTGTTTACATAAAGCATATACTGAAATATCCCTCTTCGCGCACATTATGACTTGTCTTTATTTTCGCTCAGTAACGTGTCTCTTCCGCATGTTGATTCACTCTTGATTATTCCATGCAACACAATCCGCAAATTTGACTTGGGTTCCACCAAATATGTCGAGCGCGCTATATACAATAGGAGACACGCGTTAAAGACGTATAAGCGAATCATCGTTACGGAATTTGTTAAATTGCATACCTTCCGAACGTTAGATCAACCTTTCCGTTCGACAGTGCATTGACCAATTCAAGGTCGTTTATTGCTAAACATTTGACAAAAGGAAAAAAGTCAAGATTCACAATAATGACAAAATATGACATTGTAAGCATCAAAAAAAGTTTCATACAATTTGCGCCACCAGCATACGTCGTCGGAATTGTTGTCCATTCGGCGAGCCCTAAAAAATAAGCAGTTCACTAACTAGATCTAATTGAACCTTTTTAAATTCAATCCCTGGACTTCTTACGTTCAACAAGTTCTCTATCAATTCCCTGACATAAGCCCTCGACATCAGCTGCGTGGACTAGAAACTCACTAAGATGTTGAAAAAAAAAAGTTATCGCTACAGGCCAGCTCGATCCCCGTATGCCTCTTCTTCATCAATAAGTCAAAAACTTTTACCTGCAAAAATTGGACAATAAATCAAGCGTTTCTGTAGATTTCTCACTAAGTATTTACAACTTCTTGGTACACAGTCAACTTGCCACAATGTCAAAAGTTCTCGTTTACCTTTATTGACTTCCATGTCGGTGATAGTCTGCCATTTGTTCATTGCGACAAACCATTTGGCGTCCTGTTTACGGCAACTGGTTTCCAAAGGTAAACGTATCACATATATAGAATACGCGAACGGATGGAATAACCATCGCCCAAACCTACCTGATATCGACAACTAATCTATCTTTTCCTACTTCATCTGAAAGTGCTTTTAAACGATCAAGAGAGAACTTGGCATCCGGAAAGAGATACGATGTAACAATCACCTGATAAAATTTAGAGTTGGAGGTTAAAAATCCATACGTTCAGCAAATCGAGAGTAATGAAAATAATTGCCTTTTCGGCACCAAGACTGATCCATCTCTGGGCATTATCGAGAGATATTCCGCCGCCGATCTGTAGTCCACCTGCGAGCGTAATATTTATTACAAGCACCCAGAGTCAGCTTGATCTATATAGTAAGAACCCCTTCTTTAACTGGTCCTTATAACCTGGCAACATCACATAACAAGAATTGAAGATAACGGCTATCGCAAGCCTTAGCCATTATAAACTGGTTTATTCAAGTTGACTATATAACAGTATCTTTGCACAGCCAACTAATATAATCGCCATCCAAATAACAATTTTCTGAGACAAGAAACGGCGCATGTCACCTGGCCAACTCTTCAATGCCTCTCTAGCAGCTAGATCATTTTGCGGCCCAATCTTTATTATATGAGCTCCTCTCAAATTATTATCTTTATACAGTTTTGCATAATATTCTGCCGGCTCGCTGAAATGTTATATTAAGAAAAATCAGCAAATGGGCAGCGTTTTTACGATGACAGTTTCCGGTATACGACGATGGTGTCAATACTTTGATATAAAATTCGTCCTCAATGTCTCTGGAGAATTCTCGTTCACACTTCCTCCAACCAACTGTTTAACCTTTCCGTTATGGAGATCAATGCATGGGCGAAATTTAGTTCGCATGATTTTTTCCGAATTGTTATCCTGTGAAAAGAGATGGATATTTATTATGGTTGAACATGACGCCACAGATGGATGCCACGGTTCCACGCCACAGTCATTTGCAACAAGTATGGCTTTTCTTTTTTCAGAGCGAGCTGAGGATCTGGATAGTGCCAAGTGACTGACTAAAGCCTGATGAGACCGGTAAAGGACAAATATAAATTTGGCTTTTTCCTAGGAATCGACGATCAGCACCGATTTAGAATTCAATCGAACGTCTACTTCAAATATGGTCGTTGTTCGCGTCCAAGTTCTTGATTTTCAAGCGTTATATTTGCAATGGATATTCTTTCGTCAAAATATTATTTAACTATAATTGTTGCATCTTGAACTTCAACAATTAGAATTTGCAACACGCGCTCTGGGAAGTAATTGTTCCTCGACGTGTCAGAAAACATATCATTGTCACATGAAGAATTTATGGTTTGTAGTAATATTTATGAATAAAGTCTGCAATTGGGAGAGGCTACAATGCGAAACGATTCTTGCCGTCGACTTGAAGCAAACATTGTTACGACAGATGTCGAACGGATAATAACTTCAATGATATAATCAATCCAATGTACGAACTAAAAATTTGATACGTGCAAATTGTCAACTATAGCCGTCAACGTGGCGCATTTATGAAGTTTATGATATTTCCAAGGATTATGGAATAATCTGCTTCTGCAATTTCTTAGCACTCAACCCCGTTGAACGAGCGTCAAAAAAGTTATAATTATCACTACTGTTACTTCGATTACCCTCTCCAAACTTGTCTTTGCCAAATAATGCATATAAGAAGCACATTGAAAAGTCTGTTTTTACAACCAGCACTTGAAAAAGAAATTCCAAGCGAATAGCCTGCCTTGTGGTGTCGCTAACAGCCCGTCTCATTTTAAACTCGTTTTAAACTTTTTATTTCACATATTAATATTAACTTCATGAGATATAACATTCCCATACTAAAATTATTCAAACAGCTCCACACCCATCTTCAAAGACACAAATGCAAGTGGCTTTGCATAATGAATCATTTGCTTTTCGCGCCCCAAACCATCTTCTGCTTTTGTACCATCCTTCCAACTTACTATTCTATCAATAATCCATAATGCCCATTTCACAGACTCTTCTTTTGTCTCCATTATCGGAAACATGGGTAAATTCCATAGTGCAATCTCATCTGTATCATTAATAACACAACTAGGATGCAAAACTCGGTTTACAGGTACATTATTAAATATCCCAAGAGTCTCCAATGAGTGTGAAGCTTTCATGTCATCTTTTGTGGAAAAGATAAATGTCACATAGCCGTACTTGGAAACAGCTGTTGGAAGCTTTTCGAAAGGCTTTTGTTGTGAAGGAATATGGCATTTCATAGTAAACATACATGTATAATCAGGTATATCCACTCCTGGTGTCAAGTTGACATTGACTAGAATTGAATGACATCCGATTCTCCCTTGATTTCTTGTATGTTCTCCTTCCTCTTCTACCTTTACATTTTCCAAGATTGCGGGAGGTACACTTTCGACAAAATTCTGGTAATTCTCGGACCATGCATCTTCATTTCCTCCCATCACACAAACACCTTTCAAATTCCCTTTGAATCGAATTTGCATTTCTGTTTGGAATTCCTCATTGATGCAACAACATTCAATGTATTCCTGCATTGTTCCTATATGGTAGAATTTGGAAGAGTTCAAAACTAGAACAGAGAGGGATATGTTTGATGTTTGAAGCGTCCTGAGTATAGTTGAACGGGCCCTTGAGAGAGGATCAGCAAGGACAGAGTAATCCGCGGAAGGAGGACATGGCGTATGTGCACCAAATGGGAGGAAATCTGACCAGGCTTCCAATTCATATGTAAGCGGTTGGATTTGGGATAATATCTAAGTAAAAGAAAAAAAGTTGTAAACTTGATGTGATTGCAACATGTAATCTATTGTTATACATTGGTGACAATGGGCCAAATCGACTTTGCAACATTTTGACATTTTGGGGGCGGTTAATAATAATTTTACCTTCAGCAACACTTTGCTACAATTGTGATCGAAGAAATAGACACTGTCCGTATATACGAATTCCTCTCCGTTCTAGCAAGAGGTAGAAAAATTAAATCACCAGTCCTGCCTTCTCCATATATACTTCGTGTAATACCTGATCCTCGATTATGGCACCATGCTCCCTCATTTTCTTGACTGTCGGTTTATGCAAAAATTTATCACATTTCTTCAAAATCGGTCTTCTTTCTTCCGGTAGTTTGTTCACCTCGGCCGTACACTCGCCTTTTGGATCATCTATACAATAAACACCATGGGTTGTTCCAATAGTCAATGAGGACGGATGCGCCAAAGCAATAAAGCCAGGGCTTGAAATTGTGAACCCATTTTCTTTATAGATAGATTTAAGATTTGGTTAAGGATTATGAGATCGAATTGGAGTTTTCCAGCTTTGTGAAAGAAAATCAAACGCAGAATTGAAATGAACAATTCCAAGTCAAACACATTTTTGAAATTAATTACCAGGCATAGCTATTAGTTCAATAGTGTCTGCACTTGTGAGAAATACCTACATACAGGGAATACAGATTATTAGGCATCTCTTATCCAATGCATTGTTTCACAGCAACTTGATGACTTACGCCAGGCGACAAGTGTCTAATTAGGCCAATATACATTATCAATTTCAGCACTAACATTGGCATGCAGTTCTTTGGTCCGCCTAGTTAATCACATAATTTAATGTGTAGTCAAGTCTTATTTTGCAAAAAGAAAAAAGAAAAAAAAAAGAAAGTCGTTACCGAACGCGGGCAAGTTCAAGAAGATTTTTCCGATTGGACTGACATGAGGCAATCGCGTTGAATAGCCACCAGCATGAATTAAAAGAATTTTCCCTGATAAAAGAATGCGTTAAGTAGAGAGAAACGCAACGTTCTATCGGTAACTTGTAAACGTACTCGAATCAAGGTCCGATCCATAGATATCATCAAGATATTTTAGTACCAACAGGGTAGACCCACCGCTTCCTATTTTATACCGAGGTGGATCGTCTACGACATGAAACCTAGAGGAGGAGAAGAAAATGATTTTCAAATACCATCCCCTTCCATCCAAAATTTTCAAACAACTGGTTTTCGCTGTTCTTTTCGAATGCTCGCTTTTTCCATTTGATCTATCAAAAAGAACCTCCCCCCCCCACCACCACCATATACGCTTCATCCAGCCTTCACAACATACCTAACCCAGCCGGGTATTTGATTCTCCTCAGCCAACTCGGCAATTTTCCTCTCATAAACGCCCTTTTGATGTTCATTGCTTGCAGTAAGGACAACGTCATCCCAGAATGCAATCGAATCTGAAGGTGACGATAGAGATAATAATTGATCATAGGCAGAGTAATTTTGTGCGATTGCTGATGCAAGGAGGGCAGATTTGAGAGTGGCCATTTAATGCAAATTTATACCATTCGAGATATTTGTACTTGTGGTCATGTGATTAACATTAAAAAAATGCAGTTTGTCCATTTTTTTGGGGTTTAATTGCATATGTACATTAGGCAAGTGCTTACATTAATGGAATCATCAGTTGCAGACGCTCATCTTACCAACCCGGAGAGGATCGTTGCTAAAAATCCAACTGTATTCATCTATTATGCTAAACGACCAAGTGATTTTTTTTTATTCGCAGTTCCCAATGCTAGTCTTCTTAAATAAAATATTGGGTGATCGGTTTGAGACTTTGCTCGAGCACCTTCTGATCCTAACCAAGGTATATCTTTGTCCCGGTCATTCGGATTTTAAATAACTGATATCACAAGTGTACCACAGCGCTTTCAAACTAGATTTTATTCCGATTGAACACGCCCACACTCAGTTTAATCTATTAAGAATTCTTCCCTAATGAGAATTTATTCTGACTTGACAATGATGTTACTAACAATACATGTATGATCTGTCGCAATCGCTCGAATTAAGAAAAGGTACATGAAACAATATAATATTACCACCCACGAAAAATAATGAAATTACATTCTAAATATGCAGTGATGTTACATTCTAATGTCTTTTGGATTACACATGACGTTATGAAACACGTGGCTTTGAGTCCAGTCCGGTGGCGGATGATCCGTCTGATGTTCCACCGGAACCAGATCCTAAACTCGGAACTGATGGAACGTAGTTGCTGGTTGTTGAGCATTTAGCTTTGGCTATTGGTAAAAGCAGACATTAAATGTAAATATATTTGAAAATCACTGTATTTAAAAGAAATCTCAATTCTCGTTACTCACCGATCGTATCATTCGGCCCAGGATCCTTAAAGGGGTTTATTTGCACATCAAAAACGTTTGTATTTCTCTCAATAATCTCCTTCATCGTCACTTTCTTCAATGCGTCCTGTTCCTCTTGCGTATAAGTATCACCCTCATACCAAAACCTATCTGCTTGTCGCTTAATCTCAAATTCATTTCTCAAGATATTAGTAATAGTTGGCGGAAGTGGTACATTGGGTGATTTTTCCTCTGCAAACATTCCGACAACGGCATCAATCTTTGAAACTTTGCCGTAAATATTTTGGAGATTTTGGGCGATTGTAAGGTTGGTAGTGATTAGTTTGAAACAATCAATGGAGTCTTGTGCGTCAGCAGCTTTACATTCATCGTATGAATAGAGGTCACCGGCAGGATGGAATTTTTTACGGAGCTCGTTGTACGGTGGAACACCGTTCAGTCGGCCTATATAAAAAATTTGTGGTAAGAAAGAGAACAGATACAGCGTGAGTGGTCCAGATTAATAATCTAAAAAAAAATAACAAGAGTATTCTAATGGAACAAATGTTTGACGCTCCAAACCCTTCGTCTTAGTTACTATTGTATGTCTAAAATGTTTCCAGCTTACCTCTTGCAATGTCGAAAGCATATAAATCAACAACCATGGGCGCATTTCTTAAAGCATTGGTAATTTCTATATCAAATTCAGCCGTCCTCTGTCTAAGCATACTAACAATGATATTGTCCATTCCGTTTCCGTATTCAGATCCCGAAGCCAAAGCCAGCATTCTTGACGGCGTATAATCCAAACTCCCAGCATCCAAGTAAGAATGTCTGTCTACGGGAATGGGCAGAGATTTTCCAAGAAAGTAGAAACGATTCGGGTTCGTATTTGGGAACTGGTATGAAGGGTGAAGAAAGATTGGTTGATCTTTGCATCCATCGATGATGGTATACGGTCTGACGACGGAGTGTCCGTATCGGAACGCAGCCGAGGCAAAATTGACAGAGGTCTCCGGGGGCAAATTAGGGTCGTATCCTTTGTAAGGCGGCAGTTTGAAACCTAATACTGCTGGAAGATATTCTTCAAACACTATGTGTTGATATTCGCCAATAACCCATCGTCTGGCAGCTTGGAACAATTCCTCGTCGCTCATTTTTGGATTCTTTTTCTTGAGCTCTCCTGCCTGGTAATTATGCTCTCTGATCCATATCGTGTGTATTAGGCATAATTGTATGTTTTCTGAACAGCGTGTGTCTCCGCTAATCATTGCCTCTCTGTCATCGATGGTAGGGGCGGCAAGATTGGGGAGAACTCCTGTGTCGAACGCAGAGGGAGGATAATTTGGAAGTGAGACATTCTTGATGTCTGTGTTATATGCACCGCCATTGCCGTAATAGGTTTTAGTAAGAAGAAGACCATCTTTCTTTGTGCGCAATTTGTCATTGAGAGTTATGCTATTCCCGTATATGGTTGATAAATCCAGAAATGCATTGCCGTGAGTAAACGAAAGAAAATGTCCGTTTATTATGTTGCCCAATGATGGTGATAGTGACATGTCTGCATGAGAGAAGGGAAGTAGTGTTTGGAGTAGAAATAGGATGCGTCAGAACATTGTCTCGAGTAATGAATCGTTAAGCAAGTAACCGTTTGATATTCCGTTAAATAGTATTATATTAGTCGACTTACATGGAACAAAGTTTGCATTCCATGGATTATCTTGTGCATTGTAGAATATTGGGTCATTTGACACGTTGGCAATTTGTGTTTGCGCAGAACCAGTATCAAGTGCATCCTCTTCGAGATCGTGATTAACAAATTGGCCAAAAAACTACAATAAAGATGAAAGACGTTAGATTTGAGCCGAAAATCGAATGTGATTTTACTACTTGAGGACGTATGCCTATAATGATTTTAATCAAACATAATGTTGCAGCTAGCGACAAATCGCTATTTCGATCAGTCTCATGGTAACTTCAACTACTAAGCGATACAGCTCTAGCACATTTTCTTTAATACGGCATGTAATACTCACAATTTCGAACATTGATTTTCTGGTTGTCGATAGTATGTCATCCCCAACGGGATTTCCAACAAAGTTAGGTGGTTGTCCGTTGCTTGCCAGAGCATTAGATATCATCCTAACATCGATATCTATCCATGGTGTGTTGTTAGTGTTTGGTGCATAGTTTGGCTGGAAACCATCTCTGGAGAAAGGTCTGTTTACGGCTCCCCAGTTAGAATTTTTGACATTATTGCACGTCCCATCGAGGGTGCGTTGCGTGAGAGCGGTACCGTTACACTTCCATACTGGTGTCTCGACAACTGTAGAAGGCCCACCGTCGCTGCCATCACCGCTGTCGTACTGTGCGTATGAAGAATGTGGTTGCGAAAGAAAAGCAACAAGAAAATAGACGGCTAGAGATCTAAACAAGACCATTGGGACGGTTTTGCAAGTTGATAATTATGAATTACGTATTATATACAGTCACAATAATTATAGTATTAATTATTGTGAGTTATATATATGGTTTCGATGACGGCGGGTTTCAAGACCAGCTGTGGGGTGTTGACAGCTAAAGGGGAAGAACGGAAGAGAAGAATGAAAAGAAAGGAGTAAGGAGCGTTGATATATGAAACACTATTCCAGAAAATAAAGGAGAAAAAGTTGTGATAGCCAAATTCATCCAACTGAGTATAATGAAACGGTGTTACACAAATTTAGAATGTATAAATATTTATATAATAAAGTCTTTATGAGCGAGACCTTACCAAATATAGATACTCATTTTATAGATTATTATTTATAGGTCACCGTACAAACATCCGACATTTTTGCATTACAACCGAGAAACTAACTGATATTTCTATACCAACCAAAGACCGTTGTACGTCTTATTTACGTGCAACACCAGAGTTGAACTTTTAGGACAAACATGAGTCTTATCTACTCGACAACTTCACAGCAAGGAATATTCCTCTGACGCTGCTATTTGTGACACATACGCAAAGCTATTTTTCAAGTGTCCAAACAATTCACCGGGGAAAGTGATTACCAATTTCGTTGTCGCATCTTGATTATCTTGGACATGTTGCTTTATTTAGTTTCGAGTATAATTGGAGGATGTTTTTAGATATATCCGTTTTTAGTACTGCGCATAAATTAAACCCTAAACGATATATATTTTTATACTTTATAACAAACCCACCCCTTCTTCGTATCTCTCTGATAACGCGGACGTGTATGTCATGATCGACTACCAAATGACACTTACCATTAACCTATTCTTATCAAGATTAAAATTTCGGTAAAAACAAACCCGTTGTCAGCCAACCAGATCAACAGCTAATTATACATATAGCAATAGTAGGACATGCTCCTCGGAAGAACTTTCCGTAAACCGAGTTGAATTACTTATATAAATGGATACTTATTAAGATACAATTGTAATAGAGAATGGCTTTTTATAACGTAAATTAAGTATATTTGATATGATCATTCGTCTATAGTCAATACTTCAGAGTCAGTATTTTAATTAACATCTATCCCACAGCGTCTTTACTGCGCATTAATAATTTTATTTATATTAATATTAATATTAATACGGTCAAGTATGAACAATTACCCATCAAACTCATTGAACGATCGAATACAAAGCTCTTGGCATTCCTAAAATTAAAGTCTACTATTATTACTATTTATACTTGCAATTAGATATGACGAACTATTCTGTGTTACAAAAGCGGTTACTATAAAAAGTTAATTAAAGGAATAGTGGATCTTACCCAAACATGATCCTGTAAGAAGAACCCTCGCAAGGGCCGTATCACAAACTATTTTGGGCAAGGGCATTCATTACATAGTTGTGATATCATGTACAGTGTATGATCAAAAGCTTGCTAGTCTATAAATTGGTAACAGCAAGATCTTTTGTTAAAAGTAACATGGCAACAGCCAAGACCGTTACTTGTCTATATATATAGAACGGGGTTTATAAAGCACAGAATTAAGGTTCTTAAAATTCGCATACGGTTCAAGGTAGATGGCCAGAGCGTTATAAACATTGACATTTATTTGCATTTGATTTTGCACCTATTTTAACTATTTAATTATTCTTTCATAAACGGGTAACTCGGAAATCGATCTCGTGATTGGACATGACACAATTTGTTCTTACAAACCATACAGAGACATCAATGAAATCTACGTAACAACAGACAATTTCAATTATCACTTGCATAGCTAGAGATTTTGATAAAGAATGATTGATCAAAAAGGAACTTGTAATCGACAATACTGGAAAGGATTCACTAATACATTGATATTAATAAAGTCAAACAAAGGTTTTATTTATTTATTTTGTTTGGTCATATTAATATATCGTTGCCAAAGACGGTTTGATCCTTTTCCTTCTGCATCACCGTAATTTCAATGTCATAGGCATATTTTTGATCGTATGATGATATATTCCCTTCAAACGCGTGATTAATTCGGATCCCATAACTTGGGCATATGCATGCGATTTCGGATCGTATGATCATATGCAGCGTTAAAAGTAACCAGGATTGGCAGCAGTTCTTTCTTTTATAATTGGTTGTAATAACTCACATCAATCGAATTTATTAATTAAATTTCATCCGGTAAATTAATTATTCCTCGAATCATGAGTATGACATACAGCACAGAGGTTGCTTGCAACTCAACGCCAACTATGTAACAGCGCTAAAACGAACTAAGAAGTTTGAAAGCTAATAATAGTACCAAACGATTTCTACGTCTTGTGCGTTGTAATAGTACAAGTTATTAATGTATTAACTTCCAGCTGTTTATTTAATATAAGAACGAATGATTTGAATTCAGAACGATCGTTTGTCATAGGAATAAGCCATACGTTCACTCATCCTCGTTATTGTGTCCAAATGAACTCTGTATTACTGGTCGCATTAATTGCAGGCTCATGAATCTCAACGACCTGCGATGCTGATTCGGACTAGATAAAGAGTATTTATGTTACAGTATTAATATTGTAGTTTGATAACCGCATAATCAAGTACTAGTACTACCAACAACGCAAACGCAGTAATTTGATTGCAAACGTTCTTTGACTTCAAGCGACACAAGTATTTCTTGCGCCGCGGACTGATGTTTTGGCAGCAATTTGCCAAAACAATGTTGAATCAACATGTCATGATTGCTCCGTTTGTCAATCATGTGACGATCACTCCTCTCAGAATTTATTTCCTTCTCTACATTATACTGGACACAAAATCATTCTCTACAATATATCACCTTAGTAGAACCAAATGTCTGATAATGCTTCCCTCTCTTTACCCGTATCTCCCTCTACCTCACCTCCGCCTCAATCCTTAATTCATGCTATCCAACCGCTTCCCCCACCTCCTGGTCCATTATCACCCATCAGGGATGACCACAAACAGTTACAAGTTGCTGAATTTCTAAAAGATGAAAGTCTATTGGAACTAGAGCAAAAAGAAGAAAAAATAGCGAATGCTGATGGACAAATTTTTGGTAGGATGGGAGAAAAGAGCCATTTGAGAACGACGTCAAACATTTCACAATTGGTTGATTTGACCAGTAGAAGAAACAGTGAGAGTGGAAATGGAAATCAAAGTCTATTAGATCGAGACCACGATCAAAATCCGGCTGTAAATCAACTGTCATCCGATGTACAAACCAATGTTGGCATTGCCCAAGAGAATTCTTCTATAGAGTTTACTGCGATTGAGACTACATCCAACATCAAGAAAAAGAGGCGAAGTCAGAATGGTGGAAGGTACATGAATCTAAAAGTAGGGGTCAATTAGCTATGGGTGGTAACAAAATGAACGGAATAATAAAATTAGGAAGATGTTCTGGTTATGGTTGTTCAAATTAATGAATGGTAGGTATCTGATTTTGAAAGAACAGGATCGGGCATGCAAGGGCTGTTCGAGTGGACATCGCCGTCACTGTTTACTGAAATTCCTCAGGTAATATATAGTATGATATTGTAATCAGGTTTACTCGCAGCATACAGTCTCACTCTCCCAACTTTTATACATCAGGCAGATCAATTCACCGGAATACTGGAAAAATACATACCGCCCGAATCCAGACCACAAAGAGACACGTCTAAAGGGATTGACACAGACGATGAGGACGCGCTAGAGAAGTTAATAGTAAGTAATTCAAATTGCTCATTGGTAGAGCAAAACATTGCAGCTGATAGTTTGCAAGGGGATGAATCGAATACGCTTTTATTATATATTGTAACAATCTAAATAGTAGAGGAGAACATAATAACTGATATTTCCTTTGTGAAAATTCTAGATCAATAATTCATGGAAAGCAGTAGCAAACTTGGCCAAGGACCAAATAATTTTAAGCGATCCCAGCGAAGTAGAATTAATAATTGAAGTAAATTTTCTTAAATTATTTGTATGTTTTTCCGACCAAACTATTGTAAACTTATCCAGGTTTTGGTATTATTATTATTTCTTTTTCCATTGAAACATTATGCCCACTGAAGTTTTGGCATGTCCGTCTACTAGCATTAACAAAACTTAAACATTATAAACTGGCGATGACTGAACTGACCAAACTCGGTGATCTTCAAAGGGCAGAACTGAACTATGAACATCCCAGATGGCAAGGCATGTTTGATGAGAAAAAGGGATCTATGGTGCCATTCGAGATGAGAGTTTTAGCAGCTAGACTGACTGGATATCAAGGAAATATTTGTGATGCTATCGATGGTATTTTTAGATTAATTTTTGACTGTCGAAAGGTATGTGGCAATAGTGGGGTGTTGCGCTAGATGTAAATTTGAATTCTGATCACTGACCATGTTAATTATGATTTAAAGATGGTCAAAGAGTTTAGTACACTTGATACAGATGAAGGTAGACATCCAGCATGATTTGATTATTTCTTACGGACTACATTGCGCAAGTTATTTATACTGTCTTGTGCTATGTAGCCAAGCGTGAATTACAAACGTGGCAACTACGAGAAGGACGATTGATGTTAATAGTCGTGAACTATCTACTTGAATTGAAAGTTCGTATCTATAACTGTTTTGCATGTTTTTGTACGTTGATTCTTTGTTTGCCTACACGAATAACCATTTTCAACTAATAGGATTATCCAGCAGCAATATCTCTGATGGAAAAATGTTTGCAGTCGTTTCCTGACGACATTAACCTACTAACTGGGTTGGCAAGATTACATTTGCAAGTAAGTTATTGGGTTAAAATATGTACATTCGGTATTATTTACAGATTTCTATTCCCAGCAGCAATGCTCAACGTTCAATGCTAATATCGTTTGTTTATAGTCTGGCAATATTGTCAGCGCTGAAGAACTATTTAATAATGTCGAGATATTAGCAAAATCCTCTGGTAGTGATTCGTCTAACGAATTGGTTTTGATGAATAGGTAAGAGGCTTATTTTAATAACAATTATTACATTTCGCTTAATGTTTGTGCTAAATTTCTTTTTTATTATCAAAAGTGCATTCATTGCCATTGTCAAAAGAGATTGGAATGCGGCAAAGAAGATACTGAATCAAATTTTAGCTAAAAACCCAGAAAATTTGGTGGTACGTAGACTCGTTGACCTGACACGATTCAAAGAATTGTCGTCCTCTTTCTAAAGACTTTTAACACAAAGGCTGCTAACAACCATGCTGTATGTGAATTATACCTTAGTAATTCAGATGAGGTCAGTAACAATTGATTATAATATTGATACTGGTACCAATGTGATGCTGATGTATTATGCTGTCTGGTTTTTATTTTCTCCCAACGTATATTTATACAGGCGGTAAAGCTTCTTGAAGATTTAGTTAATAGACATCCAAAGTCTGCCGGAGTATGTGAGCCATTACTCTTTAATTTGTGCATTCTATATGAACTGAGGAGCGATACAAGTTTGCAAAGAAAAGAAAGACTGATAGCAGAAGTGGCAAAGTGGGCCGGTGATCAATTTTCGGTTGAATGCTTTAAATTGGCGGTGTAAATTAAAATCTGAGAATTAAATAATTAATTAATATTAAATATTTATATGTTCACGTGACTCTATTATATCATATGATCAGTATAGCCTGTTTGAGAAGAAATCCGCAGGGTTTTTTTTCTTTCCAGTTCCCTAATGTGTGGAATTGCTTTTCGATTGATCAACCAAAATGACTATGATCAAAGTTACTCTAATATTTGGGTCCATTTGAACAAACAGAATCAACGAAGAGGTATAAATGGTTAAGTTAATACCGATAACACTAGCGTTGTTTTAGCTTCAATCGATAACCCGAATCGTTCGCAGGACCGGATGCTCATGGACAACATACGATATCAATCGTTTCACTGCGTCTTGACTTTGTTGCGTATGTCTTACATCTAAGAGGTTCAAATGTGACTTCTCAGCCCATAGTCGATGATTTGGGGAATGTATTACAATGGAATGGAGAAATTTTTGACGGTATTGAGGTGTGGAATGATTATCGATTGTCAGAAAGGTTTACGACATGCGTGATCTGAATACATTGATAAAAACAGGTTCAACCATTTGCAAATGATACAATGAGTCTATGTGCTACTTTACTTTCCAGAAACAGTATAGACAACGCATTAGGCGTATTGTCGAATGTTGAAGGGCCATTTGCGATAATCTATTGGAATGTGTGTTAAATATTTTTTTTGTTTCTTTTTTCTTTTCTCTCTTTTTTTTACTAAATCGAAATTTTTATACAGGATTCAACACGACAGTTGTGGTTCGGACGAGACTATTTCGGAAGAAGATCGCTTCTTTGGCATAAACCAACGTCGACAGATGATCAATTTATGCTGACATCAGTCGGTACTAATTTTGCTCCAAACGATTTTTTCACAGAAGTGCCTGCAGACGGATTGTATTGTCTTGACGTCAATAGCCTTTTCTCAACAGGTACCAATTCCTGTCTTCTGGTCTTTCTGAGCCATAATTACACCCCGATCATGAATAACCAGATACGTTTAGTTTCGCAGATTCATTTTCAAGCGCAGTGACGCATTATCCCTGGTCGAATCCCCCAATATCCACGATAAACAACTATATTCCAACCACGTCTGATTATCCTCACAATGGGGCGGACGCGATTCCGGAAATTTACCCTCAAATGCAGCAAGCGATTGACCGTTTCCTCGAACTACTATCAGATTCTGTGCGTCTTCGTGTAATAAATATTCCGCATACGGTTTCACCACGCGTGGCTGTATTATTCTCTGGAGGGATTGACTGCATGTGTCTAGCCGCCTTGGCCGATACATATTTACCTGAAAATGAACCAATTGATTTATTGAATGTCGGTTTTGAGAACCCAAGATCAGTTGACGCTGAAGGAAGAAAGTCGAGAAAAGTATCAGAGGAAAAAGAGAAAGATATTTTCAAAGTGCCAGATAGAATTAGCGGGAGACAGGGTGTAGAAGAGCTCAGGTGAGTCGTCAGGGAAAAAAAATAAAAGACTACGGTAATTTTTTCAGTAGTTTAAAAAAATCTTTTTTTTTCTCTCCTTTTTCCCGGATTGTTGATAAACAGGAGAATATCACCCAAGAGAAAATGGAATTTTATTGAAGTCGATGTCTCGTACGAAGAATCTTGTGCTCACAAAGAAGAAATCATGGAGCTTATGCACCCATCTGACACCATCATGGATCTGGTATGATAACCTTTGTTTGATTCTTTTGATAATCGATCAATAGTTTAATTCTTCCATATACTCAGAGTATTGCAATGGCGTTTTGGTTTGCTTCAAGGGGGAAAGGTAATAGCATGAAAAAACCTGTTTATAAAAAACATTGTTTATCTTACACGAATGAGCATTTGCTTTTTCAGGACATCTAGTCTCCGAGGATGGGACAAGAATGATAGACTATGAGAGTAAAGCAAGAGTCATTCTCATTGGTATCGGAGCAGATGAATTACTAGGCGGATATTCGCGACATAGAGAAGCATTCAAACATGGCGGTTGGGCACGACTAATCAGTGAAGTGCGTCATAACAATACCGATTTGTGTGTCAATATCAAAACTGGTTAATGCCCATTTTATTCATTATAAGCCAATACTTTATTAATAATTTAGATACAATTAGACATAAACCGGATATCAACGCGAAATCTAGGTATCCTCTATAAATATATATATATGTATGCATAATTGACGGATATGCAAATTTATACCTTACCTGCATTTTTACTTCAATCCTCGTCACCCAAGGCCGCGACGATCGCATCATCTCATCTCATGGTAAAGAATCTCGCTGCCCCTACCTCTCCTTCCAGTTGGTCACATATCTCTCCTCGCTTCCAATCCATTTGAAAACTGATCCACATTTTCCGCGTGGCGTTGGAGAGAAATTACTTCTACGACACGCGGCCAGGCGATTGGGTTTGTTTAATGCGAGTATGTTGTGGAAGAGGGCTATACAATTCGGTGCGAAGACGGCAAAGATGACATATGAGAGTCGCGGGGAAAGGGGAAATATGAAACTTGTGAGATGAAAGAAAGAGAAAAAAAAGAAAAGGGAGGAGGGTGAGGTGGAATTGAAATGACATAGTATTTGAAAAAGAATATTGGGATTGAGTTCTTAGATGGAGTGACAACATAGATGTGATAGTTCATATGTTTTTGAATGCAGTAAGTACAATAAGTTTACTTATGTTAATTTACAATAAAGCATCTTTCAATGTCAAACATTAGATACCGGCCTAATATACCCTATATATGTACCAACCCCTCCTTCAATTACGTGGACGTTTTCTTGTCCTTTTTTCATATTCTCTAAATTTCACTATCTTTTGCCTATCCTTACTTGTATTTCTGCATGTTCATTCGCCATTTTTCTCGTATAACATCACCATTAAATCCTTTAGCAGCTCAACACTCTTTGGATATGCCAATGAATCGTCTCCCAAATTCTTAAATGAATCGCTTTCCTTGACGGCTCTGACATTGTCTGCGATGTATGCCATCAGGTCTTCCTTAAGGTCAGGCCACTTCCATGCAGTGCCGAATAAGATATCAACGACGTTATCAGGACTAAGTAGTTGATATATCTCTGCTTTTGCCCTCTGCCTGAGATCATTTAAAAGGTATTTGTCAGCCGTCGCAAAGAGATCTAATGCTGCCTTGTATGCCTCATCGCCTACAGGTATCGACACTTGGTCTGTGTATAGATATCGGAGCATATCAAGAAATGCTTCTTTTGGTATGTCAGGCACATTAATTATGTATTTTATGTTTGAGTTTATCTCAATTACATCATCGTCGGATGAGGATTTTGATGATGGAGAGGATATGGAATGCGGTATCTCGTCATCAACAGATATTGAAGGGCAGTGCCGCTTCCGCTGTTTTTGAGAACGAATAATTGATTCCGACCAATTACCCTGCAACATATGACTAAAGTACTCTGATCTTTTGCATAGCACAGAAGAGTTGGCGAACACAGCACCCTCCTGTAGATTGAATTGGACATCAGCTCGATCCGATTTATTGAGATCAGCTTCGAGGACTTGCAGTATCTCCTTTGGAAATGGTTTACCAGGTAACGGGGCTTGAAATGAACTTTGTGCCAGAACAGTTGACTGGAATTTAACTCCGATAGTTAGTTCTACCTTTGTAGGTGTATTATTGGGGAGGGTTATGCGAGTATATCTACTACGATTGACACCAGGACTGACATTATTGACGTTATTGACATTGAAATGTGTTCTTTCAATTAGAGTCCGTTTTCCTTTGGAAAAAATTGACAATTAATGAGAAATGTCTTGTTAGTTAACTTTAATAATTAGTTCATAGTCGAATGAGAAAATATAAAGCGTCTTACCCCAACTAGGGTTCTTTAGAGAGTAATTGCTCAAATAACCAAGCTCAATTCGACCATTTCCATTCGGATTTAATTGAGTCATAGGTAATTGCATTATGGTATCGGGTCCACTGCTTTGCTCTGTGGTCAATCGAGCAAATAGTTCGGCCGAAAGCTCGCTTCGTCCTTCCCATTTCTTGGTCGTAACTAGTTCTTGGGGATTGGCCACAGCGTTCAAATATAGAGCACAGTACTCTGGATTATCTACAGATATCTTTTGATTTTGCGTTAGGACCATATAATACTACATTGGGAAGTAATTATTAAAAGAGGCGGCAATGCTCTTCTTAACTTACAGGATGAAATTCAAGCTGCCAAAAGGTATTGTATGAAGTAGCAAATGGGGGAGAATATACAGGCATACTGAGCCTTGCAGGATCAGAAATAGTAAATAGGAAAGAACCTGACACTGGACTAGTGTCCATTACGTCTATCGCGTTTGCGTTCAGGTGAAAATGTCTGATATTGACTTGGTTAAATTTTATGGCATATTCTGTATATAATTCATGATATCATGGGTTCTACTTACCAACAGCCGCGCTGAGTAGGAGTTTTACGGTCCAAAAACTAAAGCCAAAAAATGCTATCAAAGGTTGATGTTTCTTCAAAGCTTTGCCGGACTGTATTCGGAGCTGTGATCCGGTCTCTATGTCTTTTTGTGACACGTTGTATGAATGTGATGGGTATGTTTGTTGATAGCACACGCTTGGACAATGACAATGGTGTGCTTTATCTGCTAATGTTCGATGGTGGGTTGCTGGAGAGCTTGTATACTCAGCGTTGTTTGTACGCTGATCACTTTCTCGTGGGATTCATACGTGACATGTTCATTTATAAGTGGATCCACGGTTAACAGATATGCGCAATGGGAATCTTGTGCTCGCAAAGTAATCATACACGGCAATTTCAATTATCACGTGACCAAGGTATATAACGGTTATCTGCCAACTTGTTGAACGGTTCATACTTCATTTCAGTGACGGCACAAGATGTACCACCCACAGAATATGGCTTCAACAGCCGCGAAACGGCTGATGATTGAATATAAGGGTAAGTCTAAGAAATAGCATTCGAACATGGGCCAACGATCAAAAGCTACCAGACAAACGCTAGAGATTCTAAAGAGTCGATCAACTTTCTAGTGTACAAGGAAAGCGAGCGCTTTTGAAAAAAAAAAATAGCCAATCTTGATAAAATTTTCTAAGACTATTTATATTTCGCGTTTTATTTATATGTGTATTAATTTTGTTAACAGAATTAACGATAAATGCTCCGGAAGGGATCACAGCTGGTAAGATTCAACCGCTAACGAATGGCGATAAAAGAGCGTTTTTATATATTAACACGCTTACTTAATATAGGGCCTGTATCAGAAGACCAAGTTTTCGAATGGGAAGCTTTAATAGCGTAAGCAAACCGACTTTTCCTTACCGATCTATTCATAGTTAATCAACTCATCCTAACCCTACTCGCGACATGCTTGTTTTATTCTTCCTCCCCCTCCCCCCCTTTCGCAGAGGCCCCGAAGGCACACCGTATGAAGGAGGAATATTTTCCGCAATTCTCAAATTTCCAACAGATTATCCCTTAGCTCCACCAACAATGAAGTTCACCTGCGAAGTTTTCCATCCAAACGTTTATCCTGATGGCTTGGTATGTATATCTATTCTCCATCCGCCAGGTGATGACCCGCACATGTATGAAAGTTCGTCGGAACGGTGGTCACCTGTACAGAGTGTGGAGAAAGTTTTGTTAAGCGTGGTATCTATGCTGGCAGAACCTAATGATGAGAGTGGAGCGAACATCGAGGCTTGTGTAAGTTTTCGAGTCAATGTTAAGATAAGTGAATATGTCATAGCAAGGAGAGAAACTTTTATGAGATCAAGTCAATGTTGAAGATTAAAAAGTTCTCGGATTTTTACTAATATTGTTATCCTATATAATAGAAAATCTGGCGCACTGACAGGGAAGCGTTTAATCGGATTGTGCGAGAAAATGTGAAGAAGACTTTGGGAGTTTAAATAGCCCAAATGCTAGAGTTTATTTATAAGGACAGACTATTTCCATAATATAAAGATGTCGATTTCTATTAAGTGTGAGCGTTAAACAATAATATTTTAAATGAATTTGAAAAAGAAGATACAAATGTATCAAGTGACTGTTAATGATGTCTTGTATATTATCTGTATTCTACACGTTGTTTTAACGGCTTGCTGATTCATTTATCGTTTGCACCTTGGCAATATAGGACGACAGTTATTTTACAAGGCCGATGTTAAAATTGCCTACAATTGCTAAAAGTAATATGTTGCACAAAGTTTCAATAGGCTTTTCTTGGGGAAAAAAGCCATAAAATGAACGGAATACGATAAAAAGACTGCGAGATTGCCTCGACGGCTTTGGTGCGTGTATGTCGGCAATGTTCATCCGTTAAATTAGAGTGAACGGGATGCAATACAAGCGATAAGAATGTTATAAATGTCATTTCACGCGAAATGCACATGCTAATTTTCAATTTGAACATATTTACGAATATGTTGTAGAAAAGATCGGCTATTGTTTGTCAAATCAACGTTTCATTATAAGATTTGCGTTTGTAAATGTATAGACTGAAAGAATATATTCCATAATTTTTTTTGGAGTTTCTCGTCTCTATGAATAGTCCTCTTTATTTTTACATAGTTTGGTGAGTGATGGGACAATAGCAAAATCGTCTTCTAGCCATCTGTAAACGCGAAATCATCGTCGTCCTCGGGGTGACTACTTCGACCAATTCTCTCGGCTGAACACCTTGGCAAATGACGACGTGAGCGCGAAATCATCGTCATTCTCGGGGATAGTGACCAATTATAAATATATCTTTCGACTAGGTTTGAAAAAGGGGGGGAGAGAAATTCTGTGTTGGACGTGCTATGTAGACAACGCAAACGCGATCTTGCCGTCACTCAGATGACGATGTAGATGCAAATTAATCTGGACTAACTGGTAATTATAGTCTGCATGACTCTGAAGATATAAACACACGTTTACAGTAAGGTTGAATTAAATGAACAACTATCTGCAGCTTTGGAATCAATTGTCAACAGTAATGACAGAATCAGTCATCTTATTAAATTATAAGGCACACCTTATTCATATGTGCAAATGTGGTAATCGTTAATACTATTCGACTTTCTAACGAACTGTCTATGAGCGAATTCATTTTGCATCTAGAAAGACGGATGAACGATGTTGTATACATTCCAAGCAGACCTTTGGCCTTCTATTTGTAACAATAAATATCAATTGGGTATGCACCTAACCGTTTTGCCTGAACAATACATATATGATGTACCGTATGTTTGTACGCAGTTTCACAGAATAAATTGTTCTTTGTAAAAAAAATTAGGACTCTACAAGAAATTAAGCACATAGAGACTTTACCCCAACCTGAAGCATCAAAGTAATAGAAATCTGCAGTATCTGCGTATTACAGCATTCCACACACCATTTTTGTTGCCATAGAATTTACCAATAGTCAACTTTTCAGTTTTGTTAACAACCAGGTATGTAAGAACGATCATGATGAATGACATTAGAACCGCACTAAAGAACCCATAGCTCTTAACTACTTTTTCTTGCTCTACTGCTGAAGCACAGATCACATGTGCAAAAAATTTTTCTAATCCGTGCTTCTACCATAAATTTATCCCCGATCGTCCTTAATAACTTTTGCAAACATGACGAAGCAGAACCTTTCATTTCGTAACAAAAATAAAACAAAATGGCTAAAAAGAACAAGAAACGAGCAGCTAAACAAAATAAACGGAAAGTGGTGGCCTCAAAAACCGTGGAAACACCAGCGTCGGAAACACAAGAACAAGGTAGCGTTTCGGTTTTAGGGAATACGTTGCCGGATGACAAGGTTGAAGTGGAATGCTGATGGTTTTGCTTTGTTTAGAACAGACGAAACAAGGACGTCGTAATAAAAACAATCGAGTAAGTAACGACTGATTATATATATTGGCAAAATGGAGAGTTTTTTATTTTGTATAAAATGAACTAGTTTCGTTATGAGTTTAGCACTCATAAAAAGTCTCGTTATTTTATATAGAACGGGCACCCAAGAAAATGTTTTGGTTTAGGAATATCAAGTTTGAGACAACAACTCAAAGAACTCGGTTTATATCTTAAAGATATCGCTGGTGACGGTAACTGCTTGTTTAGGTATATTATCTGGCAGACTGAGAATGTGAAAGCGATACATTCGTTACCAGAACGAACGACGATCACTACAGCCTCGATTCTTTATATTTATAGAGCTCTCTCAGACCAGTATTATGGAAGTCCTGGTAAACATGCAAAAATTCGCTCAGAAGTCTGCGACTATTTAGCAGCTAATAAGAAACACTTTAAGCATTTTGTTGAAGAAGATCGATTCGATGATCATATTGCGCAAATGCGTAAGCTAGGGACCTATGGTGGTAACATGGAACTTGTAGGATATGCACAATTACAGCGAGTCAATATAAGAGTATATCAGCCGGGAACAATATATGTGATCTCAGGCAATGACTTTGATAGCAAGGAGAGTTCTAAAAAACTGGATCGTAACAGAAAGACACTTCATATAGCGTGCGTGAACTATTTTAGCGTGTTCGTGTTGTTGCCGAAAAGAAAGATTCTGACATACTTTTGTGAACAATGTTTAGATATCATAACTGGGAACATTACAGTTCGGTGCGCAACATACGAGGTCCGCATGACGGTGACCCTGAGATTACGTTGGTAAGTAAAGCTCTTGTTTCTCACGCATATTTGTATGATTTCTTCCACTTACTTGGTTTATTGTCCCGTTTAGTCGGAAGAGGTGATGACAAAAGATAGACAAATTTCAAAGGAAAATCTGATAAGGGCTACATCAGAGGTACCGATTTATTTCAAGTAAAGAAAGTTTCCTGACATGAACAAGGATTTTGAATGCTAACTGCCCAATCAAATGCTTAGATTATTGTGTAATAATATTAATAATAATATTTAATCGTACTCTGCAAGTACTTCGACTCAAATAAAAACCGGGAATATACTACTGCTTTATTTATGCATGTCAGCTCTATTTATATTCGAAATAAATAACACCTTGGACACTCGTAATTGTGAAAAAAAGGGGAAGAGGCCGATACAAAGCAAAGGCTGAAAGTTACAAGTTATGGTCTTATTACCTCTCCAACAAAATGCGTACTCAATCTTGTTCCTGAAGGAAAAAAGTAAGACATTTGACTACGTTCTAACTTTCTCGAAAAGTTTGATGCTTACTTTTGTTCCAAGTGGCTACAGCAACTCTATACGGCTTGCAAAGCATCGTCTGTAAACGCGCGTGGAAGGCGGCACATCATCTGTAATGACGTCGATCGCTTCTACGTCACCAGTAGCTCTGTTTGAACTCATAATCAGAACCTAATTCTATTGGAGACAAGAGCTCGGAGTAAAACTTAGCATCAAGTATGTTGATGGAGTACTCTGGGTAAAAACGTGGGAGATGTTCTAAACGGTTGAGTTTGAAGACTCCATATCGAATCTTACAGGAGAGAACACGTAGAAAGCAAAAGTTATGTTATCAGAGAAGAAGGGAACGCGACCTATAGAGAAGTATACGTGAGGACATTATAGATGTAAGATGAACATATTAATTCCTCTTCTTGAAATAGAGAAGTATACGTGAGGACATTATAGATGTAGGATGAACATATTAATTCCTCTTCTTGAATAGAACGCTGATACTGAGATTCTGAAGATTATTGTAACAGAGGAAATACTATGCAGAAGCGCAAGAAGTAAGTTGGGTATTGAAAATCAGACGGATGCGGGAAGATATCACTGCATCAACTAATGTCTCAGTGGGAGCAGACGACCCAGCTGCAACTGCCTCTCCCGTAGATATTCATTTGTTGATTTCTGGGGCCTTCATGGCTGTTGATGTTACGATATCTGTTACTTCGGTCAATAGTCACGATGCCATTTAATGATTTTTTCGCCAATGCAGAATATTTCTTTATAGAAGCGTGAGTCCAAAACGGACCTCTATTGTCCTCTCTTATTATTCTTTGGCATTAAGGACAATTTTTTAACGCCAATATATATCCGTATCACATTCGCCACGATTTTCTTCCCAGGATACAGTTTCTTTATCTCTATCGTTATGCATGAACCCCTTCTAAATGCAATGCATCGGAATTATGTGGCTAAATCAGAATGAAATACATAATATCTTATAAGTTCGGAGCTTGCATTTAGGGTTGATCGTACAGTATGTATACATTATGAAGAAACCTTTACAGTTTGCGGGGGAACAAGTTGACATTACGAATATTAAGATCTGTTGTATTGACGTGTTGCACGAGATTGAAAGTTAATAAAATGATATCGGGGGATGGACCTATAAGCAAAAATGATTGGTGCTGTAATATTGTGCAACAAATCACAAATTATTATAAAGTAAGCGATGAAAAAACGCACCATGGTTAACCTTCGTTATTATTATTCGAGTAATAAGTATGGACATACTAATGTTAAACGTCAAGCGAAGCGAATGGTTCATCCGATTACAGCACCAGGGTAATACGCAACCGCCAAGGTTTTACAGGTCTCCCGATGGGGAATTGACCTGCTTGGGACATACTCTTATATTCAGCGCAAGGACGGGGCATGTTGGAAGGTCGACGACAAATTACATACCAACGCATACCAAAACGTATCGAGGCTTGTATCCTATCCAAACCCATGACTGCGTTATCTCGGCCTTATTGTTATGGAACAATACATGTGCAACGCCTTGTCGCGAGTGTCCAGTATTGGCACGACGGCCTATCGGCCTGCACGCACAGTCAGCGGTCATCAATATAACACCACAAAAGTCTGTCCCCCATACGCAAGCCCGAACACAATCCGGACAATAACGGAGAGAGATACTCCGACGCCAAGTCTCCCCGGGGGTGTGCGAAGGAACACACATAGAACACATCGTCACAACACGTCCTCGACTGGCGATTCATACTCCTTTTTGAACCGCCGCGGCATACTATTTAGTCCGCGCCCTCGTCAAGTCATATTTCCCGCATCGAGAATTTTGGGTAATAGATCCGTATGCCATTGAGATCCCTAAGCATCTTCACGGGCGAAGGACCACCCATATTCTGTCATGCGAATACATATTGCCACGTTCTATCCCATTACAGTTTTTGCTGCTATGGGACGACATTAAAATGCGAGGGGGTTGTGGTGGTTACACTCCTTTAATCGCCACCACCTCCAAGCAAGAATTACAACCAGTTACACTTATGCTTGACCCTTAGTGGCAACAATCAGTCCCGGATAGAATGTTGGCTGTGATATATTTATTAACTTGCAGTCATCATATGCAGTATAATAATAAATTGTGACATAATATGGCATTTTAAATACATTGTGGAAAGACAACTAAACCAACACTCCGTAGTGGATGGCCAAGGAAAGAAATCCTGATTGCCTACTTTACTCTGTTCCTCTAAGATTTATTAGGGGATGACACCCCGTTTTGTATATAATTATAGATGTATTTAAGTAGAATTAAGATTTCTAAACTATGTAATTTTATATTATTATATTAGAGCACGAATTGTGATCAACAACACGTGTGTTCAATAAAGATCACGAAAATCTAGAAAGCAGTCAACCTTTTTCAGATCAAAAATACGCTCCGGTTCAATGCTATAGAAGTGGACGCTGAATTATTTATTGACTTGTTAAACATGTTAAATAAATCAATGTATCTTTTGATGCTTAAGTAGAAAAATCTGTTTATGAACTATCAATAAATAAGGTGACTGATAATGTAGTCACTGGACATTGCATCTGGTTTTATGATGAATGACGATTACGTGCCGCGCAACTAGCAACTCGTTCTGAACCACACACTAGAACCTGAAGCAGTTACATAAGTATTTGCTGTGTGTCAAGCAGCAAACGTTCATGCAATGCATCGTATAAGAATGTTTTAACAGATTCTCTGAGACAATTCTATTCGTAAGCAACTTTCTTTATTATTACAGCATCCCATTTTGAGAGATGAGGAAAAGCGAAATCTGAGGCTATTTTGTTAGCATGCCACTAAAATGCCCTTATATACTTTGAAATACAATTTACTATACAAAGAGTTTACGTCTTGCATTTTGAAACTATCGATTAAAATACGAGATGTATTATTCTTATTTGTTGTGTTGTTATCGAAACGATTTCGCGTCTTCAAGAATCAAGCCAATCAGTATATCCAAATTTAAATCGTAGTTAATATTCCGAGCCAATATTGTGCACAAAAGTTACTCTTAATGAACGTGTAAATTTTATGTGTCATTATTGTCTTAGCGATTCTGCGTCTTTGAATTCGGTATATCCAAATTCAAATACTCTGTCGTTTTTGCACAAGTAAATGGTGTTGAGGAGCGAATAAGGTGGAATTGCATTTTCGAAAGTCGTACTCAAGTCGTACATTATTAGTAATAATTATAAATAACAAATATGTAAGTTTTATAAACATATAATTCTTGGGAGGTAGGTTACAGTAGATCGCACTTGCAACTTCCCGAAGTGTTTAAGTACTTGCTGATAGACAACATACGTAAATTGCTTTTGCTGCTTTTATGTTCTAAACGGGCAACATAAATATTATCACGTTTTTAAAAACAACCATATTAAATGACTCGCTTGTTATTTTTAATCAAGTGCAATTTGTTATTATTATTTAATTTTGTGATAGAATGGCTATCAGTACAATCACTTTATACTCTCGACTTACAATTACTGAGTAATATTTTGTTATTCTAGAGCTAATATTCAACAACAAAAATTTAGTTATATGTAAATTACTGAGACATTACTTTGGCGTAATTTAGTTTATTTTGAATTGCAAAACTGGACAAAACTTTTATCTTATTGCCAAACTGGTTGAAAATGTCTTATAAATGCACAAGTCCATAAAATACACAAGCTTAAGAGAATTGAGTGCCTTATCTCTAAAAATTCATTACTTATACTTTTGTTGAGTTTGATATAAGGTTAAAAAATTACGTCTAATAATAGGGAGTCTGACATAGCCTTATAAGGTTAATTTACAAAAAAACTAAAAATTTGCCTAAATTTTTTGTGCAAACAATTATTTTTGAAATGTGCGTTAGTCTTTGTAGAGACAGTTTTGGCCATAATATTTAGCTTGTCAAAAATTTCAAAATTTTATAAATACTTTTTATTAATGCCGGTAACATAATAACATTCTTAAAAATGCCCTAAAAGTTGAAAGTAAATTAACTTTCCATTTTATTTACACGTCGCGGGGGTGGTAACGATCCCTTCTCTTTTTATGTAATGAGGTGGCAATTACTACGAGTCGCGGTATCATACTGGTAATGTGCGTTAGTGTTGTTGCAGCTTGCGACTGTGAGTTCTCAATCATTATTCACCAAAAAAAGTTGGTATGCAAAGAAACTTTATTTTTTCGATTATTTTCAGTTTTTACAAGAAAGTGATTAAAAGTTTGTCTTCTTCCAAAAGACAATGATGAAGAACAATAATACCAAAAATATAGATAAATGGGGGCATTTATGATAAATAGGAAAAGATTCCTCAAGAAAACCATACAAGTATTGGCGATACGGAGAGTGGATATGATAAGATGTCAATGGCCCGTTATTTTTTGATATCTTTCTAATAGTGAGTGTTCGGTCGGAAGGGCGAGCTCTTTGTAGACACACTGTGTTTCCAGGAAAATGCCTTGCGTCTGAAGTTAGTTATTTCGTGGGTATAGAGTATGCTGTGGGTGCGTTCTCTGGTTCATGGTAATATGACATTACCATGCATACGCGCCTTTTATCTTTGGAAGCGAAATAGTGTTAATATCGAATAAACACGGATATAAAAAGTGTTTATGTCATTCTCATGCGAAAATGCTTGTCGTTTTTTGTCAGTGTTGTAGTAGTTGTAGTAGTGGCAGAAGGTAGAGCGGCCAATTGTGGAATTATACGATAAATGGCACTTACCTTGCCGGGATTGTGCGGGATTGGCCGGCTTCAAAGCTTATCAATCCCAAATAATTTCCTAAATCAAAGTTCGGCGGATACTCCTTCTCGAGGAGTTGATAGAGGTTAAGCCCTCTGTACAAATCCATATATCGACACGCTTTTGCGCAAATCTACAAATTGTTACTAAATCAACAGAATCGAGAGCACGAGGAACGGTGATACTTTTGCCCTCGTTTTGGATTTGCTTGTTTTTTGTAATCCGCGCCATGTGTAATTACAATTATTTTATAAAATTCAAAATATACAACGTGACCTGAATTTTCAACCGTTTCGATCTTTGAGTTAAAAGATCTGGCTGAAGAGATACAATCCTTCTTCCACAACAATCGATAGAGAATGTTAGGTACTTGCATTTATTGAATAACGGATTGTTGCTACACAAAACGGTATGTCCGAATTTCTTAAGATACGTAAGAAAACTGTTACTTTCAAATCAAAACTTTTTAGTTGATTAATAATCTAAACCGTAACATTTGTTCTGCCTTATTTGTTCTAACATTCTTATGGATTAGTTTTTCTCCATATTCTCTAATACAGAAGCCTTAGAGTTTTATTTGCACAATACGCATGATTTAAATAATAATAAATCTGGCGAGTGATATAAACGCGTCCTGCCAAGCCCTACGCGTATTTAATCCGTAACATAAACAGCGAATAAAAATTCATATAATTGACAATGAGAAGAATTCTACGGAGACACATGATTTGTGCGTTTACAACATACATGCTTCATACTCTAATACAGTTTCGTTTAGCATGAAGCCCGAAGAATTTAGAGTAATGATATTGTAATTGTGCAAGATGGCATTGCCAAGACTACAACTACAAAGTCAAAATAACAACAAAAAACACTCCATCAACTGAATACGAATAGAAGTGCTTATACTATCAGAGCCGTTCAAAAGTATGTGAGATCAGATATTTTCATTGCCAGTGAAATATTAATAATCAGTGCAGCAATGAAACCAAGTCTGCATTTTCTATTTCAGGAACAGATAATAATAAGGTGACAAATGTTGGAATAATTAAATTAACAATGCTTCAGTCTGGCCAAATATGATATCACTTTAACAAACAAGTTATAAATATTGTAGCATACCAACAAATGAGCTTTGGATAAAAGTAGATGATATTGATGATGGGTTGGTGATGAGAATCAGGTCTTAGTCTCTGGCAATGAGGTATATGGCACTATTACTATTACTAAAATGGAAATGTTAATTTTGATGCCTTGAATCAATCAGCAAACCGGTTTATTTCTACCTGCTACATCTAAAAATTTTCAATTGTTGATATCATTGCCTACTACTACAGTATACAGGACTGGATATATATAAGGAAGGTCGTGCATAGGAGCAATGGTATCTTGAGCAGTACACCAAGTATTTCAGCTGTGGCAAAAAAAAAAACGGTAAATTCACTAGTAATCCTGTAATCGTAAATGTTGTGTCAATCTCCAAGTCGTCGGGTTTGTATTAGAACTTGGATATTGACAAAGTTTTGATTAATCAAATTCTCTATTCACGACGATCTACGTGACATGAATTTATCGACGATTATGTTTAGTGGGCTATTCTTCAGTTGCCCTTAATGGAGACGTTGTTGAATAACAACAAAAAAAGATGTCTCAACTTGGGGAAAGCTGTAGAGAAATAGGTAATAGGGCATAATATAAACCGAAGAAAGCAATACGGGAATCAATCTTTGCCTGACTCTAAGAGAAGAAATTTATTAATATCATCAAACAGCGTGTGCGAAAGCGCATTCTTACAACGTTGATACGTCAAGTGACCCAATTTATCACTTAAATATTTCACGAATTAAAATATAAATAATGCAACAATGCATAACGACTCACCCCATACTTCCCTTCCACATATTATCTGATAAACCTCAATCATGACTCCCAGTGTCATCTTAATTCTAACTACGGCTCTCATTAGTATTATTATTGCTATTGCTACCAGCCGTAAGCTTTCTCTGCAGCTCGTTCCGCTTGCGATCCTGCCACCGATGTTGTTTGGCAATACTATGGATAGAAAAACCAAATATCTTTGGTACATATCGATCATTATTTTTCGGAGGCAATAGATGTGGATATGCTTGAAACAACATATGCGGAAAAGTAGACCCGTAGTAAGCTCCGTCAATACTCGTATACCGTGTCGACTTTGGATTATAAATATCCTCACATCGTGGACAATACAACTTCACTGGATTCGCGTATGGCTGATCGGATAGGCCGACAGGAAGTAGAGGTTGGCCTTGACACAGAACTCGAGGGCAACGACCAAATTCGGCCTTTTTGTATTTTTCCAACTTTGGAATATTTCGTGTGAAACAAAATAGAATTGGGGGTTCCAGTTAATATATATATACACATATATACAGCGTGTGCTTTTTGTGTGTATTTATAGTTGCATATTGAAGTAAGACATTGAAATGATTAAACCAGAATGACGGGTAGAGTGAGAAGAATGAAGAAAGCAAGGAATGAGTTACCATTTTCGATAAACCACGTCCAGTAATTATAAAGCGTGCGTGTATAAGTCCGTACAAGTGTCGTGCTGATTTCTCTACTAATTCACGCATTTCATCATCCAACTCCTCCTCTAAAAAATTAAAATCACAACAGTAACAGACGTAAATACAACATGAACCATTTTAAATACTTTTTTTTTTTGATTCTGTGTAAAATCATTCCGGATCAATGTACTGATTTTCACTTACCCAGAGAATCGGTTATCATATCAAGATCTTGAACATAGTGCTGAACCTCTGTATTTAATCCAGTCAGATTGAATCGATCAAGTATGTATTCTTCATCCACTTCACAAAAATACTCGTTTCCCTTTGCGGAGAGAAACCAATCAATCCAATACTTCGTATATTCACTGTCAGAGCTGTTGGACATCTCTTCCACTGAGTACAGAATCAGAAAGCGTTAGATTAAGTGCTGTGCATTGTCAAAAAAGAAAAACCAGTCAAGGGCCAGAAAATGAGAACAAGAACGAGTCCATATAAAAACATGATTGAAAAACCGTTCATACATGTGCGCCCACAAAACCAAATCCTATTGTGTCTGTCAGAAACATGATATTAAATCCTAACTCACTCTTTACGTCTCCGTTTGCGTCCCGCTGCACTTTAACCCCTTCAATGTTATCGTCGTTAATGACGATCGGATTCTGCGTTGGGTTATCCAAGTTTACGTTGCGTAGTTTGGACGAACACAGTTCTACGGAAGGAAGTATCGAAAAATAAAACCGAGAACGCCATTCTGAGACAAGCTACGGTGTTACAGATGACGTAATAAATTTTATTACCAGCGTATCAAAGAAATTTGTTGAATCAATAATTACTATTACGTGCAATTAAACTCATATAGCAACTTTTAAAGAGCGAATTCCAACGAGCCGACACAGTTTAAATTACAATTCGTAACCCAAGCTTTTCAAGCAATCTTGTAAGAATAACCGTTTGGAACGCATAGAAAGTTAATAATATTCCCTTGTTCCTCTTTCGGATTTTACGCGTTTGTTATGTCAATGAACTCCAAATGCTAGATCAACAACCTACAATGTACAAGGATATTACATAATGTATACAAAAAGTAAAGCAAGCCTTCAGTCCCTATTGAAGTAGGTTTCCGCTATCAGCTTCATGTATAATAATGAATAGTTGCATTCTCACCAATCAATTTCCCAATCGACAGACTTTTTCTACTAAAAGCTATCATTTCATAATCATTGATTCAAGCCGTGTGCAAATATGTGCACTTCTGCAACGGCCTCCACCCTCTGATTAATTCTCCTTAATAATGTTTCGGCCAAACATTATAAATCTTCAAGCGAAGAGAGAGAAAAAAACAGAGGTCCTCCTAGCGGATGTATCGTCAAAATCCACAACGACAATTAATACTGTACGAACCATTAAATGTTAGATTCCAAATCTGGGATAGAGCCACTACTTTGGTAATGCTTTATATTGCTCGTGGTCATATCAACGAAAGCAAAAATAATATATATTTATCGGTTCTATTAGTATCATTACAGCAGCATCAATTATCTTTGGGGCAACAATCGTAATACTCAACGACATCTTATACGACTGATAAACTGGATAATGTTGCCTGGGTTTCGATTACCTGCAGAAAGGAAATGGTTACGTTAGCATCATGTGCACGAACTATCACAATTTCATATATACTGATAACAATCACCTGAAGCGCCTGTTTAACTTCAAGATGACTCCTCGCTGCCACGATCCAGTCGTTCGCTAAAACTTTCGACCATCCTGTCAACTGATTCAACTCTCTCGCCGCGCTATCTAAATCACCTTCTCCAAGATAATAACCTACACGCGCAAGTATTGCCTCTATATCGTTTCCAGGTACAAGACCGTTTTTACGAAACATAAACTTACTTAGCAGAAGGGACAATGCGTGAGCAAACACACCCCCATTTTCAGGAACAAGGGATGCACGCCTAATTTCTTCCCGTACAACTTTGAATCTGTTTCTGAGATCAGACAGAGAACATATCCCATGAAGAGCAGCTGTCTCGTCAATAGATCCGACAACGACATTTATTAATTCGTCGTCTCCAGCAACCTTTTTCAGAGTATATAACTCATCGATAAATGGAGTACGCTGAGGTTGCATTATTGCCTGCTGAAGAGCATAAACTGCAACGGATAGCTTATGACCCTTAAGGCTATGGTCCAGATGCTCCACATTATCCACTGCTAGTCTCTCGAGGGTTTTCAATCGAAGGGTAACGTAATCAAGACGTGCTAGGCGTCCCCCTCGTTCCTTCTCAACTTGCGCTCTAACACTACGAATCCATCGACGTTGTAGTTCAGCTGCTTGTCTCACAAGTTCATCTTTAAGTTGTTCAATATGTTTAATTGCTTGCTGAGACAATTGTGTCGTCAAAACTTTCTGAGCCTCTGTTTGTATTTGAATCTTTTCCTTTTCGTACTGATCCTTTATACGAAGTTCCATGTCCTGGATATAATCACTCATTGCTTTCTCATTGGATTCTAATAATTTATTGAACTTTTCAGTTTGATCGCTCAACTGTATCTGTAACAAAGTTTGTCCATCGAGTTTGATCCGCTTAATGTTCTCATCGAGTGTCTTCAATTCCTCTCTTGCTCTAGATATAATGTGACCCCCTGCTTCGCTGAGCCCCTCATTACTTAATATATCAGCGAGTTCGCTGATGGTTCTGGATAAATGCTCAATAATAGGTTCCATAAAAGAAACTTTCTGGTCCGTTTGAGGAGCCGGCTTTCGATCTTCGCTTGTATCCTTCTTTATGACAGGAGAACTCTGACCGGTAACCTTGCTAATAAAGTCATTATACTTTTCTTTACTATACTGTACCACGTCATTACCTAATTTACTCCAATCTCCTTCTTTCTCTAATTTTTCTACATAACTGACAGTACGATCCGCCCCAGGTATACTGTTTGTAAAATGTCTGCGAAATTTATCGTCGCGCAGAGAATAGTACACTGCTCCTCCATAAGCGGTAGTACTTAATACAGTAACTGCCAACGCGATCTTTGTAAAACCGAATCCTTTCTTCTTTGTCCCTGCGCTCTCTCCAGCTTCATTGGGAGACTCTTGCGAATGTTTCTTAACCGTTTCCGTCGAACTTTTCTGAACAAATTCCTCGGAAGTTTTTCCTGCGGGTTTCTTAATGTCTTTCTTGGAAGGTTCCCCTGAGGATTGTTTAGTAGCTTCCTTGGAAGAAGCTTTTGAATCTCTCGCATTCGATGATGTCTATTTTATTCACAATCATTGATGATATGCTATTTTGAATCAGCGACATTTTCCGTCGGGCACGCGATAGAAAGTTCATGGACAAGAAAAGTCTTATGTACCTTATACGTTCGCGTGGAGATACATTTTATAGGCAAAGATACAGCTGAGTATCCTGGCAAGGGTCCAATGGCGCAACGGGAAGCTATTCGCGAGCCTCGTAGCATTGTTCGTTGGGTAGAAAATTTTTGAGGTTTGCCGGGAAAGGTAGCATTAGATTATTGTCACATGATTTCATGCCATCGGTTGAGGAAAAAAAATTTTTTTCTGTATATGACATTGTTGTCTATATATAGATGATCGAGCTAGTCTTTCTATATATATATGCACTCTGTTTCCTAACGCTCCAAACTCTCATTTACACGAACAGAATGACACGTAAAAGAAAAGGTCCGAGATCGGATTATTATCGGGAACGCGTTCAGGAACCGCAGAGTCACGAACAGCCACAACGGAGCGCTAGCCACGCTACGACCGACACATGGGGCACTGGTCATGCTACGACTAACGCCTGGGGTACTGGCCACGCTAAGACTGACACATGGGGCACTGGCCATGCTACGACTAACGCATGGGGCACTACGTCTGACGAATGGAACATTGGTCCTGCTACGACTGACAAGTGGCCCACTCCCAATGCTACGACTGATCAATGGCCCATTCCCAATGCTACGACTGACAAATGGCCCACTCCCAATGCTACGACTGACAAACGGCCCACTCCCAATGCTACGACTGACAAACGGCCCACTCTCAATGCCACGGCTGGTGAACGCCCAACCAGGAATAATACGCAATTTTCCCCCGCTGGTGCATGGAATAACTCATATCGTCCAAACGAATATCCGGTTGAACCAGCACGGCCTTCAGTTCGAACGGGAGGACAACCGGACGATGAGCCAGAATGGATGACACGGCTTTCGAAGGATGAACCTGAATGGTTCGAAAGATCGTCAAGAGATGAACCGGAATGGCTCAGGCAGCCTTCGAGAGATAGGCGTCCAAGAGGTCGCGGAGGAAGAGGTCGTGGCGGGCGAGGTCGGGGTGGCAACGCGGTTGCTGAAGGAAGGGAAAAACCCAGAATTATTTTACCAAATTTAGAAGAAATCGTGAAGCCGAAAAAAGAAGGATTCCGTGCGATTTCGGTCATGCCAACGCGAGAGGACCTTCTGGAAGAAACGCCTGAAGATCTTCCATATAATGATGCCGATTTACCCTATGAAAACGTGGAAAGTTATCTGGTTACACATTTTAGATTATTAAAAGAAGACTGTGTTAGGCCACTCAGGGAGGGCATAAGAATGTATCGTGAGGGAAATTACAGAGTCGATGACACAGATATGAGAATATATGAAAAAGTATGTATTTGGTTTGTATTCCCGAGAGAGACTGTGTTTATTAAAGATGTTTACGTTCTCGTAGGTACATCTTGTTGGGGCAACGTGTGCTCTCGCGGGGCTTGTACTACGAGTTGGATTCCGGCTACCCCATGGCGTTTCAGTAAGATGGTAAAGTCCGTTTCTATTGACAAATGCTTACTATGTAGACGCAATATTCATGTACTTTTATGTTATATAATCAGGAAGCAGAGTAAGCGTCTGATACCAGGAACATTCGTTGTCCTTACCAAGGATAAATTTGAAACTATGAAATTTGGAGTAGTCATAAGCCGGGCTGATGAATTATTAACAGATAAATTCGATTTACAAATTGATATTCTTTTTCGTGACGAAGACACTGAATTCGTTTGGAACGGGGATTATATAATGGTTCGTATTATCATATTTGTTGGACAAAAAAAGTATCGTAATAAATAAACGATTTTTTCTATTACGTCTACAGGTGGAGGCTACTTCTACATATTTTGAAGGTATGTAAACTTGATGGCAATACAGACGTTTTTTATGTAAATATGATTTGCTTGTAGCGAGCGATCGTCTAAACGACAAATTCCACCAACTTTTCTCTCGATATACTCATTCTGCTATATCACAGCGTATCGACACGTTCTCACGGTTCTGCAAGAACTGGATCCGGTGACATTGCCATTTACATCGCAAATTATTGATTTGGATGATGAGATCGACAAACCGGAATATCTGAAGAATCGTTTGCCAACATATGATTTGGGAGTCGCGAAACCATTCGAACATATGAAAGAAATTTTAGAATACAGTAGAGTGAGTTTTCGACGAATTAGAAATATGCCAAATTATAAAAAAGACAAACTGACATTCGATTGTTTTATCAGATCAATGTAAACAACGCTTGGGATGAATGGCCCTCCATTCAAGACTTTGGAAGCACTCTCCACTCGTCACAATATGAGGCTTTGCAGAGAATGCTGACCAGAAAGTTGGCTTTGGTTCAGGGGCCTCCTGGAACAGGAAAAACGGTAATTTGATATAACTTTAAAAGTTTTGTAAGTTCACTTGTATATCCGATTAACTTTATCTTTATAGTATGTGGGACTTGCAGCTGTGCGAATTCTTTTGGAAAACGTAGGCGGACCGATTATAATTTCATGTCAGACTAACCATGCTCTAGACCAGTTTTTAGAGGGTAAGTAATTACAATACGCTTATTTAGTTGGGAACTTGTTTAACGCTTGTTATTTCACTATTAGAAATTATGAACTTTGAGGAAAAAATTATTCGACTTGGTTCTCGCTCAAAAAGCGAAAAAATCTTACCTAAGACCCTGTACAACATTAAACGGGACGAAAAAGAAAGGCTTCGTAATCCAGAGTTTAATCGCCTGATTAAAGAACGCAACCAATTGGTGACCAAAATCCAAAGACTTTGTGAAGATATCACCAAGCCCTGTCTTCCCATCAGCTATATAAAAGAACGTGGCTTGTTAAGCGAAAAACAGCTACAAAGTTTGGAAGAAGACGATTGGGTAACGTCAGCTAGCAATTACGATAAGGGCGAGAAGGATCATATGCGTGAATGGCTCGAACAAGCACTGGAAACGACGGCGTCTGCACATAATAAAATGGAAACGGAGATGGCTGCATTATATGTCACTGGTGAAGATAAGGATGACATAACGGAGGTAGATGAAGAAGAAATTGATGAGATTCTTGCAGAATTCCAGGCCAACGAGGGTGGATTACTAACAAAAGGCGAGCACATAGTACTCAGAAGTGACGAATGCGTGTCTTCTAACACACACGTCAGTGAAGCCGAAATTCGACAGTATATGGAATGTGAAGATTTGTGGGAGATCCCAGTGCACGTTCGTGCAGCTATACATAATTCATGGAGGCAGGAGCATCTACAGAAAATCCAAGGCGAATTACACGAGCTTAATGTTGAATACACAAAGATTTGTGCAAAGCTGAAGCATCAAAGAATTAGAGAAGATTTAGCTATGTTGAAGGAGGCCAAAGTAGTTGGTATGACCACAACTGCTGCGGTAAGTAGTTGATCTGCTGATGTATTATCCCTCATCTTTACTTCTTGTTTCGCAGTGTTCTAATGTCAATGTAACCTGTATGATTTCTTCTTGCTAGGCAAAATATCACGATCTTTTAATATATTTGAAACCAAAGATCATTGTTATAGAGGAAGCAGCGGAAGCATTAGAAGCACACATTGTTACTGCACTTACCCCTTCAACAGAACATTTGATATTGATTGGGTATGGATTAATACTTTTTTTTTTGCAACTCTAAGATCGATTGATAACTGAAACATTTCTGTCCTTCAGTGATCATGAACAGCTGCGTCCGCGTTTAGCCGTGCATGAGTTGGCCGAAATACACGTAAGAACTTGCTTACCGCGACTTTGTGCTCAGACTGTATATTGCTATCTTTTTATAATATGTCACCGTACTTTAGCCAACTAATCGTGTCTTAAACGTTCTATTAGGGCATGGATTTGTCACTATTTGAACGCCTGATTCGTTTTATGCCATTCACAAGACTCAGTCAACAGCGAAGGATGCGACCAGAAATACGCAGGCTGTTAACGCCCATTTATGACAGAGACGGTCATGGTGCCATTACGGATGGAGAAGAAGTCAAAAACTACCCTAACGTTCAGGGTGTAATGAAGAATCTCTTATTCTTTGACCATCAAAATGATGAAAGTAATTCGAGGGATGGCATGAGCAAGATTAATGATTTTGAGGCATCCATGTGTGCAAGGTTCGCGGCCTACCTAGTGAAAGTCGGATACGATATTAAAAGAATGTAAGATGCACGCGTCATTTAAATTGATTGTTTTCTGGTTTAGACTTGACAACTTATTTTGTCTTTAATTAGCACTATTCTGAGTATGTACACGGCACAGAGGAAGAGAATAGAGCGATTATTAAAAGACGAGAGTACTACTTCGCTCGAGGAAATAAAGAACATCCGAGTATCTTCCGTAGATGGTTTTCAAGGAGAAGAAAATGACATTATTATTTTGTCATTGGTCCGAAGTAGCGAGTCCAAGGGCATCGGATTCTTAAACGTGAGCAACAGAGGTACGTATTTTTGGAAAGATTTTTGATTAGTTACTGTGAACATAGCTAATATAAATATATTGGAATAGTATGTGTTGCTTTATCGCGTGCAAGGCATGGCCTATATATATTCGGCAATGCGAAGAAACTGGTCGAGTATTCAGACCTTTGGAGAAGTATAATGAAAATATTGACTCGCAATGGTTCTTATAGTGAGACACTAGAATTGTGGTGCAAGCAGCATTCGAGACCCGATGACAATCCACCAATATACACCAAAACTATAATTACCTGGAACTCTGATTTTCCAGCCGAAGGTGGATGCAATCAAAAATGTGGAAAGCTAATGGAGTGTGGACACGTGAGTAGACATTGGGCATACAAAAATTCATCATTATGTTTATAACTCTGACACCCGTTTGTTTGACAGCCTTGTCCGCGAGATTGCCATACATATTCTCATGAGTTGGTTCCATGCTGGGTAAGATACTAAAATCAAATATTTCATCAGTATTCTCGATATATTATAATAACATTCCGTCTCATTGATCATGTAGGAGACTTGTATACGCATTCTGCCTTGTGGGCATCCCTGCAATAAAGAATGCAGGCATCCCTGTGGGCCATGCAAGACTCAAGTTAACATAAAGCCACCATGTGGGCACTACAAATCGGTCTCTTGCGCCGAAAAACAACAATACAGATGTCAAGAACTGTGTGAAAAGTTGCTGAAATGTGGTCACCAGGTATGTAAGTTAGTCGGTTTATAAAGAGTGAAATTTATATTAATTCAAACTTAACAACCTATAGTGCCAAGCACTTTGTGATGAGCGCTGCACAACCAACTGCCGAACGCCTGTGCCGGTTAGGTATAGTTGCGGCCATAGCGCAAACCTTCCGTGTCATACATCATACAACGGATCTTTAGGAATATGTCCAAATTGCAGGGCGAATAATAGATAATTGTATAAGTTATAGAAATTTCTGGGAGGCAATGGCATTATATAGCCGTTGAATTCCTAAGTAGTAAGAAGAAGATTAGTTAGTCTGGATGTCACGAGATACACAATCTGTCTCCCCGTCTCGACATGATATACTAGTTAGACTTTGTAACGTTTACTTGATAAATTATTGATAGTCATACGATAGTTTTACCCTTTCCTTCCACACATTAATATGGAATTCACAGAACGGTTTACATGTAAGATAGAACATGTTTATTATTACTAAGACGGGTATCGATTCTATAAAGACTGATGCTCACCAGGCGTGTTAGTTTCAGTATACGCTGGATTCAATAATCCACATAACGGCCCAAGTTTTTGTTTGATTGTGAAGACGTTATTAAAGCGTCCAAGTTTACAATCTAATATGTTAAAACATACTCTTTAACATCCCGAGAATATTAGATAGGGTTACTATAAAAGTCTGATCTTATCGAATCTACGTGGGGATGCTGAAAAGTTTTGTCGTTGATTCTTTATTTCTGAAAGTTACATAATAACTATCGATCTAACTATTCCATTCCCTCAAAGTACTCTCCATTAACATCTATGCAACGTTGCAGACGATTCTGCCAATTCTGGAAAGATTTCTCATAGTCAGCTTTTGGGATGGTTTCAACGACTGCCTGAACGGCCCGTGCCAAACTTTCAACCTTATTAAAACTTTTTCCCTTTAGTTCTTTCTTGATTCGAGGGAATAAGAAAAAATCACAAGGAGTAAGGTCTGGACTGTATGGAGGATGGGGAAGAAGTTTTATTCGTTCCTTTCGAAGCTATTCCGTTACAACTGCTGACTTATGTGGCGCAGCAGTATCATGACATCCCGTACAGTCGTTCTTCCCCTTTTTTCCATAAAGTTTGAAAAAACTTCTGGCAGTATATTATCTGCATAAAGCTTGCCAGTAACTGTATGCCCTTTTTTCACAACGATTCGTGCTATAACCCCATCTACGGTATTAAATATACAAAACATTCTCTTTTTCGAATTTTGCGCCGTTCTCACAATTTGCGGTCTGTTCTCCCCCTTTTCTATCCAAACCTTATTTGCTTCCTTACTTGAAACCGTAAAGAAATATATCCATGTTTCATCTCCGGTTA
>CAJVPJ010000048.1:0-56750 GCA_910592205.1 Paraglomus occultum
TATAAACTTCTCTTCCATTTAAATAAATTAAATATGTTGGGGGCTGAGTTAAAAAGATACTGAAATAAAATCGTGCGGGTCTCCTACTAGCTATCTTTGCCGGCGTAGATCATTAGTAATGAGTTGATGGTGATCGAGGATAAAAAATGCCTAGTTACTGTACATTCGAGCTTTGGTGACACCATTTTCAATTCTACTACACAGTGAAATTCACTTTAACGAACTCGTTCGTTCCGCAAATTTCTTCCAGAAAAATACTTCGTTATAAGCTATCTTCGTTAAAGTGAGAGTTCGTTAAAGTGAATTTCACTGTGTATAACTAGAAGTATGTCGTGTGGCCGCCCAACGCGACTTTCCGTAATTACTATTACGTTTTAAGGAAAAATACAAACCAAAGGTGGGTTTTTTGATTGATCAATAATATCAACAATGTACTGTTGACAGTTGCAACAATGAATATAAAAATATAATAAAGGGGTCTGCAAAAAAATTCGGACTAATTGACTTGCTCATTTCTACACAACCAGTATTTCAAATATTGCGTGTTATATCATTTCAAAGCTTAAAGCAAGCAGTTTTTATTTATGCATTATTTTGATCAGCATCATTTTCTCACACGATCTTTTTATTATTCTACCAAATTAATTAAAGTTTCTTAAATGTAACTTATATTTAATCTGAATTCGGGGTATGCCTTTCTCACATTTCTTGTTAACAATTCAAAGATTTAAAGTACGAATTATTAGCAAAAAATGCTCAAACTTTTGCATTTTTTCTTGCAGCAAACAATTGTTATGCGTCTTTTTAAAGATATTAAAGAGTTCTCCATGTTCGAATACGTCGCTCAATTCTATAATACCATTCGGCATATACCAAAAGTTATATTTATTGGTTTCTAGTTGAGTTATAGTACATCGAAATACGCCAAGACCCGTTTATACGCAGCGTTGAGTTGGATAATTTGTACGGAAGAACGATGTAAGATCGCGTCGTACATGCTAAAATACTGGAAACAGTAAATAAGGTAAAGTTATACGTTGTTATTATCGAATCCTGCTTACAAATACGAGAATTAATTCATTGCTATACTTGTTTTATTGTCCGTGAATTTTTTTTTAATTGTTTGGTATCACTACAACTGCTATTTTTATTGTCATTATTACCATTAGTCCTTAGTATTAGTATAACGTTTTGGATTATAATAAGTCATCGTTATACTTATCCGATTCCGAACACTTTGATTATTTCCCTAATAATTATTTTATCAACTGCCAAAGCCACATGGCGATTTAGGATCTGAAACCCATATTAATATTCTAATTAGTCTATTTAAAAAAACCCAACTGATTTAGCTTTTACGCTAGACCAACTTCCATATAAAAAACAGTTTCGCATATGTTACGGTTCCATAAGAATTGAGGTCACCACACAATCAACAATCCAACTTTTTTGCCACATGGACTAGTGGGCAAGGAATACGTTTACGATAATTCGCTGACGGGTTGTGTCACGTGGTTGTGATTTTGTGATTAGTATTAGTATTATCATTATTATTATAAATTAGCGTCCGACGTTTTGTCACATTCAGAACGCAAGCCCGCATAACTACATTCGTTTAAAAATGAACATCTTACCTCACAAAAGGTATAAATTTCAGTTATGCCACTCCCAATTCCGTGGGTCAACTTGCCTAATTTTTAGTTTGACAGTTACCATGTGTATAATCTCAAGAATCGTGAAAAAGTACGACGAGACGAAGAGAAAGCACAAGCTGAAGACGAAGCAAAAGCCGAGAGAGCAATAGCTGCAGTAAGTATATGGTGCAGAGAACACGCTATTAGCCAAGAAGAGAAGGAATGATTACAGTGGGAATTAAATCCTTTGCGCGTCCAATACAAAATAATAAGGCTCAATTGATCAGATTATTGTCAAAGAGATGAAAACTTGAATGATAGTTCTTAGAGAAAGGTAACATTGCGGAAACAAGTTATGGCTTCGCAACCAGGCTTCCCGAAATGACTAAGTGCAAGTGATATAATCAGGAAATCAAAATTAATTTGGATACAAATTATAAAATGGATCAATTGTACAAGCTTCAATTAAACAAAAGAACATTCACGTAAACACACTTTTCCTACACTATTCTGTGAATTAGGAACGAGAATACCGTCTGAATCTCCTCCGGCAACGTGCAAAGCAAGAACCAGTTGAAAACACGCAGAATGCAAAAGAGAATTTGGACAGACAAGCGGAAGAAACATCATCGCAGCATGTTAATTTATGGGCAGAATTGGAGGAAAAGGTTGGTGTTTATGTTGTCAAGCATAGATAATGATTGTTTTCAACTTTGAGGGATATTCAATATCCGTGTGCAATAACACGTTACCCAACTTGCCAACTCGTGCCCTTTTAGTCAAATAAAATAACACGCACGAATCCAGAGTATGAATCGGAGAAGAAAGCAAAAGAAGATAAATGGGAAAGAAACGTTACCATGTACTTGGATAATGTTACTAAAAGTTAGTAGATTTTTGCACGTAATTTATTGGAAGAGAGGATGGAATACAAGATGTAGATGAAACTGTGGAGTCAAAAGTCGTATTGGACTAAACGTAGTCTCACTAATACGCGAAAAGGATGCTAAACGTCCTGATGCTTCAATTTATCCAGATCAAAGTCCGTGGTATAATGCAAAATCAACAGATGTGGAAATAGGTCCTTTGGATAAAGACGGAGAAAAACGAAAAGCAAAAACGTAAGAAAATTTGGTATCCGAGTTTCAAATTATACTCAGTTTTAACGGTACTTCTCCTATCAGACTTCGCGACGAAAAAACCAAGACACGTCAAGATCCTCTCTTAACTATCTCAACATCTCTATCCAAGAGACATAAGAAGTCCAAATATTCTTCAATTTCATCACTTCCCTCCTCGTCCAAGCACTCACAATCTTCCCCGTCATCTTCACAACCCTTATCCACTATTGAAAAACTGAGACAAGAACGTCTCGAGCGCGAGAACCAAGAACGTCTTCGCACCGAACGGTTACTATCTCAAATATCGGGACATTCGAAATCGGCGGATCCAGAAGAGAGTGATCTTCCGCGTGGGAAGTATTATTCTCAGTTTAACCCTGAAGCCACTGCTGCTGTGCGAGAGAGGAGAGGGGACAGAAAGGAAAGATACAGTGATAAATATAGAGTTCGAAATGAGGAGAGGAGAGAGGAGAGGAGAGAGAAGAGGACATATACGCCGTATTAGAAAGGTCGCAGTAGATTGGCTTTCTAGTAAGATATAACGCAAGATGAGTATAACGGAGTAGATATTTTATTGAGAAATGAACAATTGAATGGGAAAATGGGAATATTATTGTAGTATACTATTTCTAGTACACTCAAGACTCTAATGCTAATTATAATGCAATCAATACATTTAATACAAGCTACCGCATGAAAGTAAATTATCAAGTATGGTGATATGTGATCATCGTTTCTTCTTTTTCTTTGTAGTTCTTCGTTTTATTTCGTAAGGATCTATTCCTTTGCGGTAGTGCTCCCTCCATCGGAGAATCCATCTTAACAAATTGAAGTAAAAATAATTTATTGTAATTATAACGGAAAAAGAATGAATTGATCGTTGTATAACTTTTGATACATCTCGTGAAAGGAAATAAATGGGGGCCACTCACTTTCGCTCTTTTACCGCCAATCCCATTTTAGTCTTCATTTCGAGGCTAGTTGCGCTGAATAGATGTTCCCAGTCCTATGATCAGATAATCATGATTAAACAGACGACCTCACGCGTCCCATTCTATGAACAAACTCGGCTCCAAAAAAAATTTTTTGCTTGAATCTGTTTAGTCGCTCAAGTCTAAGTATCCACCTACTTGGAACTTATCTGCCGATTCCACACATCCACGTCCGATACGCTCCAGAAAATCCTTTGGTGTTGAAATATTGCCTAATCAAAATCAACTGTTATCGCCTATTAACGGACTAATTCCTCTTGTATCCGTTAGTATTCTCCCATACCTCGGGGAGGTGGAACTTCTTTCCTCTTATCGATCAATGGTAGATCGCTATACCAACGTCTTGGTATATAGTTGTGCGTTGTCGAAAAGAATCGAAACGTTCGGAATTGTAACATGGTAATAGTGCAAATTACCTGATTATGATAATTACCTCCTCGTTATTTGTTGTATTTTGACTTTCTACGGTGAACCTATCACGTGATACATACACGATGGGCGTTTTATTACTACGTGCGTATTTATGAAACGACTTGTGAGCACATGTTCCAATTTAGGATACAAAACGGACATTACGAGAATATCCATCTTCAATATTGGTTTCCCGGTTTATAAAAAGCCAGAAATGAAGGTGGAATTGAAATTTGACGCAACGAAGACGAGAAAGCATATAGTAGACACAGTCCCAATACAGATAATAATGACCTTTTCGATACTGACCATTAGATAGAGAGGGCCAGACGCTTTTGTGCGTGATGGTATGGTTCACTTGACAATGAAACCAACGATAAAGACCAAGGAAATATCTTGTCGCCCATTACAAAGACCAATATGTATATCAAAGATAAATATCTGTTTCGGATAGATCAACAATACTACGCGCCCAACGACGTTTTTTCCAATCTCTTCCCGTTACCGTTTAGTATATTTGAATAATATAATGTGGCTATTAGTGTTGGGCGCTGTGGTTACTCAACTCGATCATGCGGTCATCACATGGAAAAACGGAATTAGGGTTACTGTTGTTACTGTTGTTACCGTTGTTATCACCATCAACTATAGTTTATTGCCCGTCCATACCATTAGATTCGTGTGTATTAAAATGGGAGTCTTTATTACAATAACCCCACCAGGAGCAGGTTACTTGTTGACAAGGCCACTGATTATGCATCATAATAAACTACAGTTAATTCTAGTAATACGGTGATACGCAACACTGGCTAATAAATTGTTCTTTTCAAAATTCTTTTATTGTCCATATTAATATGCAAAAAATATCATGTAATGTTTTCGAAAAATGCATAAGTTCCGTGGGTGAAAAAGAGTCTGTCACCATCACATGATAATCATACTAACCACCTCATCGTTATCATCCCGAGTTTCTATTTCCTTTTTTCATTTTACAAAATTTCATCTGTGGGCGGGTCAGAAATCAACCCTAATTGGTCAAGTTTTCATCGAATATAGTAATACTATTTAGTGGAGATGGTATTATTTTGCAGTATGATTCATCTTTTTACAACCTCGTCTTTTTTTCCTCCCCCTCCCCCAAGAAATAAAATAATAACTAATAGATAATAGATATGCGTCTGATTTTCATCCAACGGCGACTACTTTCCGCACTCCAAATGTTTCTATCTATAAGCACGAACCTAGCTCCACATTCCTATAGTGACCCATCCCCCTCACTTCCCTCGACATACGCGTGTTGTCCAGCTACACCTCGATTCGAACCACTGCTATTCACAACTCAACTGTGCCTTGACAAAAGTATCTTTAATAACACCATATCAACTAGCAATCTGACGACGGACTTTGTTGGCGGTTACAATCGAATAGGAAGGAAGGGAACTTCTCGTAAACGGAAGAAAAGCAAGAACAAAAAACAAAAAACGCCGGACAACCAAAAGAACAAAGAAAATGATAAACCCAGTCTACCCATTACGAACGACGCATCGAAGAATGAAAATCAAGAGTCAAGTGAACGTAGACTAAGGACAAAAGATAGAAAGAATAAGGCACAGCAAAAAGAATTGGTAGACGACACACTTGATGGTGAAGAAGAAGAGTATGTCATGTCTCATTATGACAAACCACTCAAGGACATACCACCACCACTTCCTTCCTCGTCTTATTCTTCGCCGTCTTCACACGCTTCTGATCTGTCGAATCTCAAAGAACGGTTTAATTATGCTTCGCATGTCTGTGCATCGATGATATTAAATACAAATAGGGGAGCTAAATTTGCTCATGCTATTCTCACTGAAAGCAAGGATCAGTATATGCTTAATGAATGTGACTCTGAGAAGTTTGTAGTTGTTGAACTATGCAATGATATTTTGATCGATACGATCGTACTTGCCAATTTTGAGTTTTTCTCGTCAACGTTCAAACATATTAAAATATACGCCAACAATGAACATCCGCCTAGAAAAGAAAGACCATGGCGTTTGTTGGGAGAATATAAAGCTGAGAACACGAGGGAATTACAGGTATGATTAAAGATTCATGGATGAGAGCCAACGTGATTGTATAGCAACTGAATTGGTGTATTTGTGATATGACCCTACTGTAAAGTTAAGATTTACCTTCAATCAAGGCTGCCAACTTTTATTGTTGGGCTATACAATCATAGCAACAGTTTAATGTCGGCTTGATTACGAAACTCATACTTACCATTATGCGAATTGCTATTCACTCGTACTAGGTATTCAAAGTAAAAGATCCCCTCCTTTGGGCCCGTTATATTCGTATAGACTTTGTAAGCCACTATGGTCGTCAATTCTTCTGTCCTGTCAGTCTTTTACGCGTACACGGAGTCACCATGTTTGAAGATTATAAGCGTCAGGAAGAACAGTCCTCAACTCCCCCGCCTTCCGATATAACCGCAAAAATAAATAGAACTGATGATGATGATGATTTTATTGACTATTTAAAAACCGAGGAAGCGACGCTAGAAATGATTGATAAAAAATTGAGTGGCGAGAGTGAGGGGAAAGGCGGCGAAGGAGAAAAAAGCGAAAGACGGAATGGCGGGAATGGGAAAAATGAAGGATCGAGTCCTGGAAATGATCTGGGAAGCGAAGATGATAGAAAAAAGAGCGGTAATGAATTAAGAGGTGAAATTGATAGAGAAACGAATTCGGGTGAACGTAACCTGCACGGAGACGACGACCCAAATCTTTTGCATCCACTCTTTGGCTTTGATTCTCTGTCTACGCTTCAATGTCCTCGATTACATGACGAAAAGGGAATATTTAGCTACCCGCTCTGCAAAATTACAGATGATCCATATTACTTTGTGTCATTCTTCGACAATGCACGAAGAATGATAGATTATCAACATACGTGTTTGAAAGATCAATGTGGGCTCTATGAAGAGAATTGTGGGAACACAAGGTCAACAGGCAATAGCGCTGTGACGACACCATCAGCATCGCCGTCAACACCTTCGCCTTCTTTATCAACGCCCCTATCCTCCTCCTCCCCTTCGAGTCTTCCTCAAATCTCTCCCTCCTCTCATCAACCGCCTTCACAAGAAGTTGCATCCCCTCGCATTCAAAAAGAAGACTCTGATACTCAGAGCGTTTATCAAAAGTTTCTCAAACGTTTCAGTGATCTTGAATTGAATGCGCTCGCGGCAAAGAAATCTATGGAGAGTCAGAGTAAGATGCTGAAAGATGTCTTGAACAAGATACAAACTCAGCAATTTCAGATTTTGGGTTTTATGACCGAATTAAACCACAATGTGACAGGATTGGTGAGTATTAGAGTTGCAACAAATTTAGTGGTTGAAATATGAGTGGAGCAAGTTATGGTAAGTAATGTATACGCGTATTCATCATGTAACTGTTTTCTAGGAATATTCCACGCGTGAAACGAAAGCTGCGTTGGCTCGAGTTGAAAACACTATAAGTGAGCATGCCAGAGAGATAAGGCTGCTATCTAAACAGGTGGAACTTTACGCAGAGGTAAGAACGAGTATGTAGGTAGAACAACACATTCGCGAATCTTATTCACAATGGTGACAAAATTATATTTGAACTGTCCTCCTTTCACGCACTGCTCACATCAACCTTTTTATCATTCATCGCTGATTCTACTTATTGTTTCTGTTTAGATTTCTACGCTGGAATACGTCGTCATCGTTTGGCTCATTATTCTTACACTTGTCATGGTTGCAGTATTATGCAATTACTATATTTCGCAGAAATTTCTCGACACCGTTCATGGCGTGTACCGTATGATAATAAATGCGATGAAAGTGTCAGTAATGAGATGGGAATCATGAAGAGCCCGAGATATTCGTATATCAAAAGGATGCTATAAAGAGTTCAGTAATCAGGTGATGAATACGAAAGACGTGCTGTATTGAGGTAGATATGACGAAGAAGTATAGCAACGGAGAGCGTAGATGAAACGAGGTGAATAGTTATGATGTCATGTGACATCAATTCATATGGAGGGATGAAGATGGACATTGGAACAATGTATTATAGTTTAAATTTTTACATGTACAATAGTTTCTTTCTTACTTACTTTTTTTTTTTTTTGAGAATAATAATATCGCATAAATGGTACATTCTGTTTTCTTGGATTTGTCTTAGCATAAAGATAAGTCTCTCAAAAGGACGTTTAATACTTGCAGCTTCTAATGATAAACCGAGCAATCACAAACGATAGTCATGCTTGACCTTATCATGCTGCAACAGCCGACAAATAAACATTACAATAAAATGTTTTCGCAACTTTAAATCCATGTATGTTATTTTAACATCTGGACATGATGTTAACGTGAATCAGTTTTGTAAAAATAAAATGTCGCGGATGACACACAAAGTATTGAATGGTGGTCCTTATTCCCATTGTTGAAAATAAACCATCGAAAATATTATTATCAAAATAAAATGATTCGTGCTTATGTCAAATTGTAATTCTAGTATGCGAGCTAACCAAAATCTTGTTTTAAATAACCCCCTAATTTTAACAATTACGTGTATATGTTTATATTGAGCATTTATGGAATAAACTTAAACGAAGGCGCGATAAACGTTCTGTACATCAACAAAATCTTAACAACTTGAGAAAGCATTACAAAAAGAATGGAGAAAAAGTTTGCCTGAAACTTATACTAAATTTATAGAAAGCATGCCACATAGAATCAAGGATGGCCCACCAAATATTAAATAAATAAAATTTTTTTAGCTGGCTAAATACTTTTCCGAGGGTAGTGCATGTCACATGTCAGTTTAGAATGGACATATGTCAGATTAGAATCTATGTCCATTCGGAATTATATGTGTCAGATTAGAATCATAAAGACAATCTGACATACAACACACTTATAATTTTTCCAATCATTTTAGAAAGGTACACCATACATGAAGAAAAAATATCGTAAGAAATTGATTGTCGTACACGTCAGTTTATAAATTCGCGTTTATTGGTGCAGTGTGCAACGTATGAGTTAACAACAACTTGTAAATAACTATATAATAACACCAATAATATGTCAAGTTTTATACCGTATTAGTATTTCTTAACGTCTGTTATTTATTCTACTTCTAATTATTCAACTTGGAATCAATATAAAACGCGCAACTTTCTACTTACATACATGTAAGTAAATTAATATTCTCTTCCAAATTTTTCAATCTCAATAAATGTGATCAGAATAAAGAATCCGGTTCTATATCTTAATCCAAATTTATATTGTTGGTTGTATTGTATGTTAACAATAAAGACATTACTGGTGTAGCAGTTTATGCAAAAAATCATAGTTTATTGAGACAAGTAGTTTAGTTTTACAAGATTACTTTATTTTAGACTGGCCAACAGCAATTAGTTTTATAGAAATGTCTTGGAAATGTTAATGTGTAGCTTCTGTTAGGAGATAAACCAAATAATGGCAGAAATAGTGTAATATTATTTAAATGCCTTTTATTGTTTTAATATTTGGTTGTGCATATAATAAATATATCTCTTTGCAGTAGACTTAACGGTACGAGAAGTAAATAGCCTACCGAAATGTAAGTTACATAGTCGATTTGTACCAACGTGCAGAGACGGTAAGTGACGTAATTATAATTAGCTTCCCAATTTGCGAAAACTAAATTTGTCCCGCAAAAACGGGGCCAGTATATTCTGTGGTAATATTTAGCTTTTAATTACATGTGTTCTCAATAAAGAACGCGAAATCCCCTATGCCGTCTGTCAGCAAAACTGTAAAATGGTAATCAATAAAAATTTCATGCATGATAATATTGCCTAATAAGACAAATCGAAATTTGTCCCATTCAGAACATAATAATAATGGTAAACATCACGAACACTAAAAAATCGCTTACCGTGAAGCAGGTCATACGTCAATATAATATGTCGCTTAAAAGTCCCCGTGGTTTCTATAATGGAAAAATCGAATAAAGTACTTCCCACGAAGGATATATGCCATTTACATTTGATGCAATGCAAATACACGTCCAGTGCGACCTATTACTACAATCGAGTTTGCTTGTTATCGTGCTTTAAAAACATGTGATTTTAAGGGGGTATTGCGAATAACGTATTATTATTATCAGAGACTTGTCTGTATGTTTAAAGATCTTTACTCCCTAACACTAATGCACAGTTGGGCATGCATTAAGGAGTATGCATTTAAATTACGTACATGTCATTTGGGTTAGCATTGAGACTCATGCAAACTCCAATGAACATTTGTCTCGTAATCATGGCATACTCTTTTATGGTCGTACAGCATATTCAGTCATTCTTCGATTATAATTAATTCAGACTAGTGTACAAAAAAACGTGCTGGCATAATATTTACGCCATGTTGAGTCCTTAACATTGACGTTATTAAATATGCCTACTTTAATAATACCAAATGAGACTCGATACAACCCAAAAAGGTCGCTATATCATGTCAGTATATCCGAATTAGGTTTACTGTAAATGCCACCATTGTCGTTATATATTAACGTTGTGACATCAATATATTAATATCGGAAACCTTACTTTTTTTATCTGCTGCCTAAATATGAATCTTTTAAACATATCTTGTAGCGTTGACTACGGAAACATTTATCGGACGTGCTGAGTCAATATATGACTTGGTTATCCAATGAGTAGATAAAAACATTATCATCGCCATGTCTTTTAGCAAGAAATTGACTCGCGTATAAAACGCAATACGGTTTTAAAGACTCTAATTTGACCAACATTGTCGGTACCTTGCAGTATCAAGTATCGAAGCCATTCTTGATTGCGCTCGCTTTGCTGGAATGTGTATTTTATCCAATTTTGAAAATCCGTGTCAATTAACTCTGACGCATTATTTGTTTGAATCCGAATATTGTGAGCATACGGTCAACTCTCGTATTTTTGAAAAAAAAAAATATGGCAATAACATTAACCTATTGGGTCAAAATTAACAACATATCGCGGATATGATGAAGTATAGATTTGTGAGCAATAAGTTAATGACTTACATGTGGGTTACGTGGTATAGACAATAGATGACTCCATGACTCGAGATAGCGAGGATCTTCCGTTTCAGATAAGGTTATCTGGTTCATGTGATTATTCTTGGCACCAAGTCAGATGATCCAAGGTCATCTATATATCAATGCGAAAAACTGTCATAATAATAAATTATTAAGAAACGGCCCATAATCATCGCCATGCTGCCTATGGTTTATCTTGTTCGACATGGTAACATAGCCGAGATGAGGAACAGCGTCAGTAATATTATGAATCTTAATTATAATGATTTTTTTTTTCAGGCGAGACCGACTGGACAAAATCGGGCAGGTATACATCGATGATGGAAATCGGATTAAATTCTAAGGGTAAAGAACAAGTGGCACAGTTATCGCGCTTCACATTTGAGAATCCGCGCCAAGGTAATAACAATCGCTTTTTTAAAGGATTCACTAAAGACGTGTGATAACCGATCACTCTTTGTGCTCATTACTCATTGTTCTTCCATTATCTTGCCAGACTGTATTAAAACAAGGAACATTTCAATGATCCTCTTGTCCGAGAGACACTGTGTTCAAGAGACTTACGATATCTTCAAAATTCCTAACAAAGATACAATTCTTACTTATATTGACCCATATATATCGGAATGGAATTTCGGTGATTTCGAGTGTATGACTAGAGATGAGATTCATAACACAACAGCATTCTGGGATATATGGTATATTTTTGTGGAAAACTATGCAAAGATGGGGAGGCCAGGTTGAGTTAAATATGAGTAAACGAAAGATGAGCTGTTGATATATTGAGATGTTTGCGTTATCTCTTGTCGTAGGAAGGAAGGATGTCCCAATGGTGAAACAGTCGAACAAGTAGCTGCACGTTGTGATCATGTCATTGAAAAAATCGTGGCACACCATACAGAGGTTATCAGACAACTTTGCGCAATATAAACCACACAGCTGATCAAGCAATATTTTGTTTCGCTTTATATCAATCATCCCTCCTTACTCTTTTCATCCCATCTTTTCTTCAGCATGTGGATCACAACCCAGCTGTTCCGGGAGGCGATGTTCTACTAATAGCTCACGAGCATTCACTTCGTGTATTAGCTGCCAGGTGGGTGGGTCTACCACCCGAACACGCAAAGAGTTTCGAACTTGATACTTCGGTGAGTGTTATTTTAAGTCTTTTTGTTTTCACGTTCAACATATGGGGTTGTAGGCTTGACATGGTAAGACTTACGATTATGTGCTCCATTACCCCTTGCCTCATGAATAAAGAGCATAAGCGTTCTAGGTTACAATCGATCAATGCGAGTGCCAGTAATTAAAGCTTGGAATGTCAGAAGTCAATTCTTTAATAGAGACCCCATAATGTAATTGGATTGACCCTAGTCGACACAAAATAAAACTTCTAGACGTGATCGCTTATACCCGGTGCTGTATGTACTTAATATTAGCCTCTCTACAGTAATTAAGAAAGAGCTTGGATTGGACTTGCAAAGAATGGTATCTCTGTTTGAGTTGCAGAAGAATCTTGACTTTTTCTTTTGTAAATACAGAGCACTGTCGCGATGAGAATATCAACATGACACTCGATTGATAAATTGGTCAATCAACTGTAGAACCCACCAGGTGAAAACACCAAGACATCAATTATCACAACAGAATTCTCGCTCCTCTTCAAACATCATTGGTATAACATAATTTACTTAAAATTCTTCGGACCCTAATTACGTAGCAAGTTTGCAAAATCTATGCCTCAGAACCTCTTCAATTGTGAAATACGTTCTTTTTGTTCGTAATGTCTTGCTATAATAGTTTACACGAAGCAGGATTAAAAGTTATCTATGTCCATAAACACATATCTTCTATGTCTTTTTGCCTTTTCCTTTCTTTCTCTTCACATCATACTTTTTCTCCAGGCTTTCAATTAAATCGTTCATCCTCTTTTTTCCTCTCATCATCATAATCTCTTTTAACTTCTCCTCGCCGTCATCATTTCCCAACAATTTCCGATCCAAACCCAGCTCCTCTGCCATCTTCTCTGCCTCTTTAGCTTCTTTCTCTGCAGCCTTTTTTCTCCGTTTGCTCGCAGCGGCAGTAGTGGTGGTAGTAAATTTCTTATGAAGAGGGATCGTTTTGGATGAGATTTCTGATTGGAGAATAGAAATAAAGCGTGGCTCGTCAGATGTGGATGAGCAAGGAATGTCGGAAAGAATAAGGTTCATGTCGCCCTTGTGTTTTGTATAAGATTCTACGAGGTCTTTGCGTTCTTCTTCGGAGCCTATGAGAACAAAGACGCGAAACAGGATGGAAGATAGTGAATTAGGTAACTTGGACTCATAGCCAAACAGGACACTTGCATTTTAACTTTCAGACACTTTTATTTCTTATTCAAGTTCTTGCCCAATATCCATCTCACTTACCTTGATATGTATTCTTAAATTCTTCAATGGTCTTGGCATTGACAGTGCCTGACCATAATTCCTTAAAATATGCTGTCCAACCTTCTTCATCTAATCCATCAAGCGAATCTAACCCATCGGTTTCTCCTGTCTTATCGTATCTATCTCGTTTCTTCTCGTCACTCAATATCGAATACGCGAACACAATGGACTGAAATTTCTTCGTCGCATCGGCACGAACGTCGGGTGACGAGTTGACGTGTTTGTCGGGATGGTGTTCTAAAGCAAGTTTACGATAGGACTTCTTTATTTCCTCGGAAGAGGCCGTGCGCGATAGATTCAGAACACAGTAGAGGTCGTCATATGAAGAAAGAACGTCTTCCAAGTTTGTGTTTGACATTTGAAGGAGGGCTAGTAAAGGAAAACGCTGCTTGCAATACAAATAAGTTGCACTAGATCAACTGTGGCCGATTATAAGATAGTATACTGTACATACGACGCTAAATTTTCTCTAAAATATACAAGGCACGCGGTAATACCGTACGTGTTTGTATTTTTCAAGTCACCTGCAAGATTACAAAAAAAGTAAGTTCACTCGCACAGAATTGAGTATATCTCAGAGTATGCAACTGATTGTCACTGTATTATAATTTTAGTCCACATACACGATAATGTTAGAATATGTTATGAAAGACTGAATTGCAATATATTAATGCGTAATAGTAACGAATTTAGGCATCAATGCTAGTACTGTATGTTTGGTGTCAACGTATATTAGATTTAGGACGAATTTGGTAGAAGAATACATATTTCTTCCTGAGTGAGGTATTCGATACAGTCGATTCTCGAGTGGTGAACAAATAAATTTTGTTTACTGACAAGACTCTATTCTAATATGACAATCCCCTAATACTAACACATTACTACTAACTTTTAAAACATTAATTATTAAATCCTAAATTTACTAGTTTAAACTTGCGTGTGCCTAATAAAGAACACGAATGCAAATTACAATTAAACAAATTCAAATATTCACTGTCCATCTTTAACCTATAATTATTTGTGCCGACGCCGAAAAGCAGAAACCCCCATTCGTAATAGAGTTACTGTAGTGTATACTGTATACTATTAATCCTGAAACAATAATTAGAAAGTACCTTCTCCATATCTCTTAGCGTAAGCTACTACCTATACGCGCTGACGGCAGCCTATTGTAGTGATGCGGACTTAATTCTGGTGCGTGGGCCAGTGGTTCGCTATGTTGTATGTTGCTTGTTTGGTGGAAATGGTGTTTCTAATCGTTAGTACGAAATCTTGCATTGTTGTGTTGAGACTGTCTATATTTGTGTTGAGGAGGGGGACGACATGGAAGAAGGGGTGGACGAGAAGGAGACGACTCAGTCGTATCTTGATAAAGTGATAATATCGTCGTCGTCGTCACTTTTTTTCTTGTACATAAAGAAAATGGCTGCAATTCTTCAAACCTTCCCATTAAAACCATTGATGTTCTTGCCCTCTGACCAAACTCCTTATACGCATTCCGACTCAATTCCCAATATTGACTTCCTACTTTGCCTTCAATAATATCGAGCAGTTTGGGCTCGGCACAATAATAGTGTCCACAGGATAACACGTCGGTCACATAACAGGAGCGGTGGGTTTTCGAGGTGTCGGCGTTCAGCCTCGCTACGGATTGTTATGGTGCCAGCCATTACGACGAATTCGACAGATTGTGTGATCGACTTAAAATGTATTTATATATTATAGAGGAAGGCACCGACGTTTTCTTGGTTAACCAACACCAAATCAGTTTTGCCAATATCAAAGATATTACTGAGGAGTTTCTTTCCCCTGTGGCGACCTGGCGATGCGCTTATGTTTGTTCACGTCCATTCATTGTTGAGAGAGGTATGGTATATCTTCTTGACCATCCCGCTAAGATAATGACCCAAAGCATACTAGTCAGGTTGCTCGGAACTGGCCTTCCAATAGTCCAGACTTGAACCCAATCGACTAACTGAACGGACAAACTTTCGCTAGTTTTGAACCGTGATTTGCGTATAGCCATCGTTATAAAGATGTTGAAAAGTTCTTTCTTCATGAGACTATTTTTCAAACTGAAATATCGTCGCTGGTGGTTTATCCTCGACAGCAAAAGCGCGCGCTATTTCACTCGTGGTTCTGTCTGTTTATTACAAGTTTGGTGCATCAAAACAAATGTGATAACAGAAGGAATAGATAATCTCGCTTCAGCAGTAATCAAAAAAGGTGTTACGACAATGAATTTATTTCTTGGGTTTGTACTACGTTGGATTTTTCCATTTTCTGAGGCTTTAATTAAATAATTAATCATCTCTCATTCCCTCGAGCGAACGAACTGAAACAGATTATGTGCAAAAGACCCTTAACGTTCGTCTTAGGTCCGCAGCCAATAAGGAACATACTATCCTAATACAAAACGAGGGGGACCTGGGAGGGTTAATACTAGTTTACAATGAACACGCAACTTGCTCGAGTCGGAATGCTGGTTACCGACTTTGATGAAACAGTCACACTCGAAGACACAACTTGTGAAATAGCTAAACTCGCTTATAATAAAAGAGCCCGAAAAAACATTTGTCCCATGACCATAGTAGAGAAGGTAAAACGATAATAAATAGAGCAAGAGAGCTGTTGAAAGTAGGATAAGTAAAGTTCAACGGTTTGCCCTCACACACTCTAGTCCCTATTAACTCACAGCAACTCCAACAAATTCAAACCTCAAACGACTACCCATATCCTTGTCCGCCACTTTGGTCTTATTTTGTAAATCTTTATCTTAAAGAACGCGCTGATTTCATATTCAAATGGCGTCAAAATAATCCTCACTACACGCTGAGTGATTTCTACTCGCTTCTTTCGTCTCTCTCCCTTGTCGAAAACAATTCTCTTGACCGCGTCGAATCCTACCATTGCCTTACTGGCATTTGTGCATCTGAGCTTTATTCATGTGGGAAATGTATTCCCAAACGTCCAGGCGTGGTCGAATGCATACGTTCTTTTGTTCAAAAGGATAATCGAAGCGTATATGTATTGAGTACTAACTGGTCGACCGACCTGATACTGGGCGCGTTGAGTGATGTAGGTGTGGAAAAGGGTATAATCATGTCTAATGATTTGGACTTTGATTTGGAGGGTGAATACGCGACTGGGAAGATTACGAGAAAAGTGGTGACGGGTACGGACAAGCTGAAATTGTTTAAAAAATTGGATATATCCAAAGGAATGTTGACTGTCTACGTTGGCGATTCTGATACTGATCTTCCATGTCTATGTGAGTATGAGGTGTAAAAAAGCATAACTAGTGATTGTGAAGCAGTACATGTTGCACATTTAATCATTCCCAATCTAACTCACCACAGTGGCAGCTGATGTGGGTATCGTGATGGGAAACAACTACTCTCTAAAGAAGAATTGTGAAAGGCTTGGAATTGAGCTTGTCAATGGTTTGAGCCGTGTGACTGCAGCTACGAACGATAAAAGAGAACTATATAGAGTGAAAGATTGGTTCGAAATAAAGGAGAGCGGATTATTGAGATAGAAATCTGCGTGCCCAGCAAACTATACATTGCCAATCATATATCTTCTCTTGCTTTCCATTTTCTGTGTGCCATATGATAATAAGTGTTTATATACTGCGGATAAAATTCATAATACAGATTCTACGTCATACATACAAATAATGCAAACTCGAGACAAGTTAACACTTCGATCACGGAAGAAAAAACTTATTCTCTAACTCATTATCCTTACTATCAATTAAAAGTTGATACATTCTCCCTTTGCTAAATTGTAAAGTCTTTTTGAATAGAATGTAACGAATACTAGAATAAAGGAGAATAAACATCATGCGAGGTAGAAGATAAAAAAAAAAAGAAGCGGAATCCATCGTCCAATTTAATAGACAATTTCCCAATGTCTTACGTATATATAAAAACAAGAAGTTAATAGTTCGCGGAAGAAAAGAAAGGAAAAAAAAAAGAAAAGAAAAAGTCCATTCACATAAAAGATTTACTCAGCCATCTATGCTGAAATATATCATCAATAAGCTATAGAAACGTTCAATCAAAAGACCGAACAAGTCATCAAGACAGCTCTTCTCTAAGCAATATCACCACAGTCACAGTTTTTGAACGTCCTTGCTGTACCAACAATCTCAATCTTAATTGTCCTCCTCATTATTCTCCCTAACCACGTTCACCATTGTATTCGCAGTCGTGCTTATTCTCTCATTTTCCCCTTCTCTTATTCCTGCATTATTATTCCCACTCCCACTTATGCCAATATTTCCAATGTTCGTGTTAGGGCTAGTACCAGCAATTGCTGGTAAACTAGCGTATGGATTACCAGTGACTGGTCCAGGACTAGTAGGACCAATTAACGGTGCAATGCCATCTTTCCGCATTTCCACTTGACGTTTGTCGTAGAATTCAAAGTCATCAAGAATGGATGTTTTGCTACGATATTCAAAAAATATCTTCAACATTTCGCGGCCAGGTTCCGGATAAAGCTCTTGAGTATCTCGACTATTAGTTACCGGTTTATTCTCGTTGTTGCTGTACAAATTGCGACAAGAGACGAGCAATAGAGATATCGGTTAAGTAAAATGTTAGTTAGACAATCAGAGAAATATGAGAAATGGGGGTTTTAGTATGTTTACACTTACACAACTCGAATATGTCTTAATTGGCCATTAGGAATGTCTTTGACAAATATCCATTTGACCTTGAATACGCCCTTCCATTTGTCCTGTGCCCATACGCTGCTGCTAGTAGTATAATCGACATGTGTAAGCATCTGAGCCATGCCGCAAAAGTGTCCACTGTTACGAAAATATAGTAGATTAGCAAACGCTACCGTTATGCAATCTGTCTTAGAACTGCTTACGCTCTTACCTGGCGTTGACACTGAAAAAAAGATATATTGGCCCTTTGTCGGCACTTTCTCGGAACGCTTTATCTAATCTACGGTTACCAATCTCTGTACTTGCCCATATGTCGTACTGGATGGATGAACTCAACGTCAGAAAACCCTAGCCAGTTTGACGCATTGGGAGTACTCACCCATTAACTCACCTTTAATGATTTGTGGACATCGTCTTCGGTATATGACTTAATGACAAAATACCTCGCCTACAAAAGAACAAATTATTTAGTCACTAGATACTACAATTCACACCGCTGCAATCATCAATATCTTAATTCCCAATGCATCTGACGTTCTACTATTCTTCTAAACTCATAAATATCTAACTCATCCATAAAATTCATACATGTGCAGGCTTGATATTGAATGTCTTCGGATTATATCCTTTAGCGTTAATCCACCCTAGTAACTCCTTCTTGCTACTACTTGCAGGTGGCGGAGGAGGAATACTCAACGGCCCTACAGCACCTTGCGTCATTGCACCTGATGCACCAGATACTGCTGTAGGTGGGCCAAACATGGCCGGTCCAATACCATTACCTGGAGTACCAGCAATTTTAGCCTTTCCAGTCCATGGAGTAGTAGGAGCACTCGTAGGTCGTGCAGCATATGCATTATTAGGAGAGATCGCCGTATTAGGAGAAATGGCAGCAGAAAACGTTCCAGTAACACTGCCAAGCACCTCCGGTGAAGTATTGACTGGCGGTGGCTTTGGCGCCGTTTTCGCTATGGCTGCCCATGAAAGCTTTGTTGGTTGCTTTGGAACATTATTCGATGCTGCTGCCAGTTGCACAGATTGCAACTCATTTCCTGCTACCTTTGACATGTCTGATGAAGCACTGGCAAGTGACATACTGTTCAAAGTGTTTGATAAATCGGTGACATTCACGTCAACTAAAGTAAGGGCTTGATTGTTACCAGCAGTCAAGTCTTGACCAATTAAAATGTTCTGATTGGCAGCCACGCTTGCCAGTGTTGGAGACGTCAAACCAAGGGTTGGATTCAGGACCGGGTTGAGAAATTCTATATGATCTGCATTCAATGGAGGGGACGATAATATTCCAGTTGGGTGGGGTGAAGTAGGGCTGCGATACCCTTCTAATCCTGGAGGAGCAACTAATTTCGGGGTTTGCAAACCACGAATGTCAAGTTTAAGAGGAAAGTCTTTTCTATCTTGATTAGGAATATATTTACTAGGATCACGATGCGTGGCCATGATTTCATCAATATCTGATTTATCGTATAGTGCCATACTGCCTTTGACTTCATTATCATCTACCGCATCTTCACTCATGTCCACTCTGCGACGCTGGGAGCTATCAGAAGCAACAGACGTACTCCATGAAGGAAGACGGAATGTGGAAAGAGACTCCTGATCTGGTAAAGATTGCGGTTGAGATGATTGTGACAAAGGTTGTTGATTCTGTTGTGGATCCTCTTGTTGAGATTGTTGCTTGTCTTGCAATAGCAGTTGAGAGTGCATATGCTGCTGTTGCTGTTGCTGCGTTTGTTGCGCTTGTGTCTGTTGCGCTTGTGCCTGAGCTTGTGCTTGTGCCTGAGCTTGTGCTTGTGCTTGTGCCTGTGCTTGAGCTTGGGCTTGGGCTTGTGCCTGAGCTTGTGCTTGAGCCTGAGCTTGAGCTTGAGCTTGGGCTTGTGCCTGAGCTTGTGCCTGTGCTTGAGCTTGTGCTTGAGCTTGTGCTTGAGCTTGTGCTTGGGCCTGGGCTTGGGCTTGAGCTTGAGCTTGAGCTTGTGCCTGAGCTTGTGCTTGAGCTTGTGCCTGAGCTTGTGCCTGAGCTTGTGCCTGAGCCTGAGCCTGAGCTTGAGCTTGCTGTGCTTGTACTTGGGCCTGAGCTTGGGCCTGAGCTTGTGCCTGAGCCTGAGCTTGTGCTAGTTGCGCTTGTGCTAGTTGTGCTTGTTGCGCTTGTTGCTGCTGTTGTGCTTGTTGCTGCATCTGTTGTAATTGTTGCCGTTGCTGTGCCTGTTGTTGCTGTTTTTGTTGTTGCTGTTGCTGTTGTTGTCGTTGTTGCTGCTGCTGTTGCTGTTGTTGCTGTGCCTGTTGCTGCTGTGCCTGTTGCTGTACTTGTTGTGCCTGCTGTTGCTGCGCCTGTATTTGTTGTTGTCGTGTCTGCTGCTGCGTCTGTTGTTGTTGTAATGCATTCCCAAGTGATCCATATTGATAATGAACATGTTGTGATTGTGGATAATAATTTGTAGGCGATGATGGTGTTATTGAATTTATAGAAGGTGTGGGGTCAAAATAGTCCAGCGGTCCTCCTAAACCGTGTTCGAATTTCATATGGCTTGTTTCATCATGCATAACCGCATTATTTTGAGTATTGTTCGTATTTGGTCTTCTTAAATCAGGTCTATATATGGTATTGTTATATCTTGGAAACTGCTCATGTTGTAATTGAGGGAAATAACCGCTATTATCATTCAATTGATGTGATTGAGCTGGAGAAAATGTCCATGGTCCATTTGGAGAAGTAGATAAAACTACAGAAGCATAATTGTTGAGCTCAGTTTGGGTAGGTAGCGTATTTCCCCTCTTGGGGTAGACAACAGATTCCTACAAATAAAGATTGAAACGATAAATAAAGATGAATGAAAAAGTACAATTGTAATAAAATAGTTATTTTCTTCCTCTGTGGTTAAGTCAAAGCATACGTTTGATGATTCCTCTGGACCTGCTGTCCTAGTCACTTTATCCCAGTCATGATCTGCGCTGCCTTCTGGCAATGTAGAAATGGGACTCTGTACTTCAAAGGCTACAAATGTCAATAAAACGGGTCAAAAAAGAGAAACTAACGATGATAAATATATTCATTGTTCGATAGTTGTTGTCTAATTATTTCAATTATCCATTACCTCCGATTCCCGTAGGAGTTTTTGTAATACGTGGAGGCGGGGATGTAGCAAGAAAAGGATGCCAAGAATTACCACTATATCCATCATCTCCACGACTCTGCGGCATCACTGGGATACTATTACTCCTCGTAAACGATGTATTCACCGTAATTGGCACGTTTGCTGACCCATTACTAAATGGCATGCGAGCACTAAAATCACCGTTTGCGCTGGTAGGCGAGACAATGCCATTATTAACACCGGTGAATCCGGGAGGCATTTTTACTGAAGGTTGCTTAATCATTGCAATAGGAATCTGATTTGAATTATTATTAATGACGTTCGCACTGCCAGCATTGGCAAATCCACTCAACCCGCCATATCCAACATTCATTCCGGCACTTCGCTGTGCCAAACCATCCCCAGCAACTCCAACACCATTCATTGGGTTTCTTGCAATTGTATGAGCATTTGCCCACTCTTTCCCAGTTTGATAATATTGTTGTCCGTTGTTATCTCCGTGAGCATTGAGGGAGCGAGAATCATTAATGCCACTAACAGATGAAAAGTCCATTTGTTTAAGAACTAACCCAAAGTCGGATGGGGCAAAAGTAATAGTTTAGGAAAAGAGATAGTGTCGTCGTTCGTCAGCACTCGTTATTTAGAATTAATGAACGGTAAACTGCGAGTTTCTATATCAAGAGGGGAGAAAAGGTTGAACAGAGAGTGAGTAAAGTTGCCGATTTAGTACTGTTAATTAAAAACCGAGATTAGAAAGTGTTTGTAATGAAAACGTAATACTAATTGAAATAGTTATGGTAATTAAAAATTAACGTTATTGTGATACTGGCGATAAAAGCAAAAAAAAACAACAACAAACGGCTGTCATTACGATAGCTTATAATGCTCTGCAGTGCGTTCTGTATGTTGCCTTTTGTAAACAAAAATCTTGTGGCCAACTGTTTTCCCACCCGGATAACGAAGTAACAGCCTAATTTATTTACTGGAATAGTGGCCGAGTAGGGTCGCAATCGCTTTAAGGCGCTGTTATCAACAGGTAATGTGTGTAACGGATCTAATGAATTTCGGGTTGACTCTGGTTGCTTGTTGCCAACTGCGTATACGATTTGGATCTATATTCTACGTTGAGAAAGATGATGACGAGTCCATTTGTAGCTTTGTATCGTAACCCAGGTGAACACCCCAGCGATAATAATTAGCTGCCGGGTAGTATCAAGTCTTGTTGGTTTTGCTCAGACGGGGCTACGTTCAAGAATGCTGTTTGTCGCCTCTACTCAGGATGTTACTTTGTTATTGGGTGTGAATTCCTATTGAGCCCACGGCAGAGCACTGCTATATTTTCCGATAGCACATGTTTTGATATAGAACTGAGGGAACACTTACGTTCTCTCTGCGCCAAAGGGCGAAGAAACGACGAGAGAAATCAGGATGTGAATTGGTTAAAGATCAGACTGGGTTTTTTTAGTTATCTGTTATGACAGGGATGTGTACAACAAAGCAAGCACTTTGGGGGGGTGTGGATGATGAATCAGTCGGGCAAGTGGATATCGATATGCCATTTAGAGTAATTTATTTTTACAAATTAATAGCGAATTTATTAAATACACTATACTGTTAATAATATTTACCTAGCAAAAATATCCTAATACTGATTGCCTTAGTTTTGTAACGGTTGCAAAAAACGTTGCCACGGTTTGATTTTCTAATTATCCACGTGATGCATTCAAATGCGTTAACATGTGTTTGAAAAAGGCCCTGAATTTCCCGTTTTGTTTAAAGATTTGAACCCTGGATCATTAAGGACAAAAAACACGCCCTCGGCAGTATTTTACCCATGTTACGTATCTATTAACAACTACTTCAATGCTATACCCAAATAGTTAATCTACAAGCTGATTACAGTGTTGACTTGTAGACTTTGGACATTCGCCTTGTCCATTCCATTGCATCGTCTTTTGCGTCCCACAATTCGTACAAATCATGGAATAAACTACTGGTTCGAAATCATAACGTCCAGATAAGAATATTCTTTAACTATTGAAAAAAGCGGTTTCAAACAGTTGCTTGCTATTGCTGATTTTTTAATAATCAATACAAGAGGTAAATGCACACTTGACAACCAGTCTATTTTCAGAATTTAATAATTTTAACCATCACAGTGGTGTACTGTACTTTGATAAATATTGTCAAACTAATATTTTAAACTATGATTCAAAAGTTCAAAACAACAAAGCATGATTAATATATACACGTCTCTCTTTTTGCCATCAGGAAAATTAAGCATGTTTACATAAATTTATTATTTTAGCCAAGATAAAGCTTTAATATTATAAAAATAATATGCACAAGTGTAGATTGTTACAGTATATTAATATATTGACACCATAAATTGTCTACTCAAGATAGGCGGAAGTAGGGTCTGTCGTTATATATATATGTATAGTTTGACCGCAAGTTTTTTGTCGCCACAAAGCATTTTGTAGCATTGCTCTTTGTCTGGCAAATTTCAAATTGCTCTCATTCATGTCATTGGCTAACAACATGAGCTGGCTGATCATTTAATGCTCGCATGTTTAGGAGGAGTCATTAGACAATTTATCAATTATTTGCAACTAGGTTTTGACGGCACCAAGGCATTGTGTTGAGCCTAATTCAAGTCACACTTTTTCTATGTACGATGTTATATCACAATCACTGTATTGTTCCAAACCTCCCACCAAAGCAACATTTCATGACGAACAACGTAATCTGTTATATAATCTGTATATCAAAATCCGCATAAAGTTAGAGACGTTTTAAATTAAACAAGTCTTGCAACAGAGCCTAGCAGTTCTTTTTGCGACAACCCAACACATGCGTTCAAAGTTTGCATTTTCGATAACTTTGCTTCTGTCAATCCAAACCGTATTCCATGGTTAAAGAAGTTTCTTACTCGCTTCTGTTTTTACATTTTGAGCGATAAATTACTCCACGGCAGACAGATACTTGTAAAATCCATAAATAACGGGTTTTGCTCAAAGTAGAGTATGACACATGCAATGATACCAAAATAGTAGCCATTCAAAATAAGGTTATAATTGTGAGTAGAAATGAATACAGTATCATTTACTTGACTCTAATGAAAAAGCCAACTGACTACGTGAGTTGCACCCTCCTTGGTTTCAAACTATTCAAATTGAAAAAGGCAGAAGCGAGATTAGTATTGCTTACTTCTATTCCCTTTTGGCAATGGAAGCGCTGAAATTCTATTTTTGTATCGAAAAAAAAAATCAAATTTATCAAGCCTAGTATTATAATGCAACGTGTTAATATTAAAAACTTGTGTGCAAAACTAGTGGTAGCCTGAGAGAATTTCCCGATAACGCAAAACATTAAAGTTTCGTTTTTATTGTTTGAACATTCAAAATATGTGTTATTTTAATTTGATGTTCTCCGTCATTGTTATAATTGATAAGATTCTCAAACAATAAGAAACGCACGCTAAGTGTTTTTTTGGTTTCTTATATTGGGGCGTGCAAATAAGCCGAGTAAACAGGTTAAATTGTGTCAGTATGTGCAATCGAACATTCCAAGTTGCCGAGTTCAGGTTATTGTGTCATTTTCTCTAACAATAACAATAACAAACTCTAGTCGCTAACAGTCGAACAGCATATGATATATTAATATCTTATACTTTTCATATTACCCTTGCGTATATGACGCATCAACATCGTAAATGCGTATACGCGCACAATAACCCATATCGCATAGTACGTCTGATTGTCTTGCTGCTCTATCATTATATCTTGAATCTAATTAATAAATAAATAAAACATACGTTATTACTATTATTAACATCATTATTACCCGTTTATTTATTTGTTTATACAATTATTATATGTCACATATTTATTATTATTCACATCTAGTATTTAATGACACCAAGAATGTTATTTATTATTATGTACTCAAATTGGGGGACGGAGAGTGTGTAACTGTATCAAATTTCGAGGAAACAAAAAGACTTTGGATATTATCAGTGGTTCAAAGTCACATGCTACCTTAATTTGTGGTGAATGTGTGTATAGTATATTTAGTTATTAGATTATTTACCTCACCCTTACCTCAATACACTTTAGTAATTCCTAGTCAAAGTCATGTGTTGATTGAAATGTTCCATTTGAATTACGTGTATTTTAATTGAGAATTGAGAATAAAGCTTAAGGCAACACGTCTTTCTCGTCATACAGAACGAGTTGCTGCTTTGTCCTTTCACTCTCTTCCATTATCGTTATCCCGACTTGTTTTTGTTAGGTACCCACGCAACAGTTTTCATGGTCAAGCGTTCGGGAGAGCTCGGGGCTACACATATTAGGCTTAACTAGCTCTATAGCAAGTCTGACTTTGCTACATTATTTCGCTTCAAAAAAAAACTGTTCTAGAGTATGAAGCGTGTACCCATATAACCAAGGATGTCGTTGTTAACTGGTTGTTCGAATGCAACAATTAACTTGTATTTATCCGAATTTGGCTCACCCATTATCATAGTCAACATGTTCGAGGAGTGGAAAACGGGTAATTTATGATCTCTACAACCGCCACTAATTTGATATACAATGCGGGCGATAGAAATATTAACTGTTTAAGGTAAGCGTTAATTTATGCAAACGCCACACTATCTTCCTCGTTCGCGAAAACACGTCTTGCAATTTACGTGTAGCTCTAATATGACATTTTGGTCAGGTCATAATGGATGTGCATGCTGTATAGATGTTAATGATAGAGTGGGCATTATTATTATCCATTTTCCAATGAATTGGGAAGCATCTTTATTTGATTGATTATATAAAACAAAACTCTAAAGAGCTGGATTATGACCTTTTATACAGCCTTTTCTTTTCTTCCTACTGCCAGAAGACATGATTTTAAAGTTGTTCTTTAATTATGTATGTGACCGCGCCCTAATCTACTAAAGAATGAAATTATCCAAGGTCAATACTCCATTTCATGTGTACATTTTATCCAAATTATGCTATAAAGTTGGATACATTTGACCAACTGAACATGCCTCGCTGCCTAATTTTCTCCCGTCCTTTTTGTAATCGTATTTTTCTGTTTAGAGCCTGTCATCCTAAAAACTTTGTCTTTTGACTCGATCAAATTTTTGAACTTGAAGCACCGTTTGCAAACATGCATTCATTGTTGCAAACGACTTGTAAAGATGGACGCTTTTGCAAATCATCATAACACTCTATACACTTTGCAAAGCGTGAATATCAATTGAACAACATTTTCGATCGTATGTGGATTACGAAACCTTCTATCTCGAACACTGTCCGTATATTACAATTAAATATATCTATAAAGTTATGGTGAGCCTTTTTACTCCTGATTACCTTGAGACGAAATCAATACATGGAGTGACTGCTTGCAATGTCTAGGACAAAAATAATAATACACGTAATGCTGCAGGATGAATGAAAAGAAAGAGTAACGAAACAGGCATTGAACTTTAAGAGATTGTAAGGTAAAGTCATTCAATCATGTATATTACCTGTAAATGTAATTATATCATACAACACTATTACTACATATTCTATTATCAGCAATAAATTAAATTAACGGCAGAACACATCAATTCGCACACATATCGTCACATAACTCTTCGTCTTTCTCTTTCCCCCCCCCCTTTTTTTTTTTTTTTCAAAACACTTAATCGTCAAACCTGACAAAAATGTCCGTCAAATGCTCCACATCTTTACTATACCCACCAATTACATCCAACACCCTCAGCCCGCCAACCCGTTGTAATCCAGGCGCAAGAGGAAAAAATTCCATGTCAAACTGCACGACTCCATTCGGACTCAACTCTCCCAAATACTTGCTGCTCGCACCTGCCAGTAATACGGCCCCCATTTTATTCTTTACTGCTGTCACAACAATCTTCAATAGCGATGTCGTTCTATTACGTACTTTACACGAAATCGTAAACGGTGACTCTAATCGTATAACATCAGGAACAGATACGACAGAAAGATCAATATCTTCCAGAATCAAGGGTTTCCGCGTGAGTTGACTAGTTTGAAGACGCCCCGTTTCTCCAAAGGAAGAGCGCCAGATTATGTCGAGTTTGCCCAGCGCATTGGTTGTGCGCGCAACGCGGTCGTCAACATCAGATTTGGGATTAAGCATGTAGAGATATTGACGGATGTCTTGCGGGTTGAGATAATTATAGGCGCCGAAAATGCTCTTTTTGCTAATACCGTCCTTACCGGCAGATGTCGAATTACTCGACACAGTTCCCACAACGTTTGTAGTGTCCTTTTGCCCTTCAGTATGTCCACCCACGTTTGATAAAATGTCCTTTGTATCCTCACCCCTAGTTTCGCGGTTCTCACTCTCGCCTTCTTCCACAACATGGTTCAAATCATTATACGTAAAAATATCTCCAGGTTCAAACTTCATTCTCTCCAAATACATGACCCTCTCCGCCACATTGTGAACCTGCACTTCGAGAAACACCTTTCCGTCAGCCATGTTGTTAACCTTTGTCTTGACAGCCAATGGATTCATAACCTGAAATTTGTAATATTTTCTAAACGACTTTTTCTCCTTTTCCTCGGTCACATAGCCGACCGTGCAAACCAGAGTATGCACGCCAAGTTCTTTGATTTCATGTTGAGCTACGAATTCGCTCGCTTTACTTGACTCGAGTGTAGCCAGCGGTTTATCATTAGTGTCGATTAGACAAAAGCGCTGAGCGGAAGTTTGAAGTTCTGCTCGCACTGATACATTATAGGCGTATTGAGTGGAATCATTGTTGATGCATAAATAAAAATCGAATGTTTCGCCCAGATAGATAATACCGAACGAGGATGGTATCGAGAGTAATGAGGATACTCCGAGATCACGCAGAGGTATTTTCTGGGTTGGAGTTGCCTGCTTTGCTATCAATTCAGTGGAAGCGAGAGATTCGAGTGCATTCGATATCATAGAAGAATTCTCGTAATATACTGGATGCGTTTGCCCTAATGTAGGTTTAGATAAACGCATTACTTTGAGTGATAAAATATGTTCGCGTTGTGAATCCTGGGGGTTGGGATAGGCCGTTTGGGCAGACATTGTTGGAACGGGTGGGAAAAATGGAAGAAAAGTTGAAGGTATGTCAAATATTTATGCTTTTTTTTAGGCTGGATTGGTAACAAACAACTTTAAATGTGCAAGATGATCAACATCTGATTTCAAACTTTTTTTTTCTTTTCACTTTGCAATTACAATTACAATCGACAATAGTAGTAGTCTTAATACGAAAGTATGGGTATCCTAGAAAAAATAGCAGAGATCGAGAAGGAAATTTCTCGGACTCAAAAGAATAAAGGTATTTTTGTTTTTTCAAAATCAATGAGAATTTTTAAAAGAGTTGGAAAATTCACAAATATTAATATGCTCCCACTGGCGTTAATAAGCAACCGAGCATCATTTGGGCTTGTTAAAGGCCAAATTAGCACAGTATAGAGTTCAATTACTTGAACCACCAAAAGGGAGCTCTAAGGTACTGGAGGATAAGCACTATTGATTAGGTTAATTCTCTTTTTTTTTTTTTATGGTTTCTTCTACAACTATTAGACATAGTCATGTGAACAAATCTCATGTTCACACTTTATAACGCTTGTTTTTTTTGGGCATCTCTTTTACATTCTTTCCTCTTTTCCTCCCCAATCTCGACTTTTAATTGAAATAGTCGGGCGAAGGTTTCGATGTAATGAAATCAGGGGATGCACGAGTAGTCTTGATTGGCTTTCCATCAGTTGGTAAATCGACACTGTTAAATAAGCTGACGAAAACTCGTTCAGAAGCTGGAGCGTATGAATTTACAACCTTGACCTGTATTCCTGGAAAAATTGAATACAATGGAGCGAACATCCAGTTACTTGATCTTCCGGGGATTATTGAAGGAGCAGCACAAGGTATGGTATTTTGTATTTGAATTTGAGGGTTGGGATGAGAATAATGACATTGTGATGATTCTAAATTTTTGTCTATGAAATAGGGAGGGGACGTGGTCGGCAGGTAGTTGCTGTTGCCAAGACTGCAGATTTGATTGTTATGTTATTGGATGCAACAAAGTCCCATCAACAGAGGTATGTCGTCTGAACATTAATCGATAAACATATGAATTAAACTGTGGATATTAATTTACATATTCTTGTTTAGGGCTCTGTTAGAGAAGGAATTAGAGGCGGTTGGCATAAGGCTGAATAAATCCAAGCCAAACGTGTATTTCAAAGCAAGTATAGACTTTTGCTCCATCACTGTCTATTGTGGCTTTTAAATTATTTGTGCTTGACAACTTTGGACAACTAATCATACTTTCGACTTTTGAATCCGTAGGTCAAGAGAGGTGGTGGAATAAGCTTTGTTTCGACTTTCAGGCTAACTCATTTGACCGAGAAGTTGGTCTATCAAATTCTTCACGGTTATAAAATATTCAATGCTGAAATTTTGGTACGCGAAGACGTTACTGTGGATGAGTTTATTGATGTAATTTTGGGAAACAGAAAGTATGTTAAATGCCTCTATGTAAGTTACGTTTGCCGTTAAAAAGTTGGCTTTAAATTCCCATAAGCGACACGCTTACAACATATTGATTTTGTAGTGTTATAACAAGATCGATTCAATAACTGTAGAAGAATTGGATAAAATTGCACGAGAACCGAACACTGTTGTAATTAGGCATGTAGAGTAAAAATGGCACCAAGACAATTATAACTAGATCATATGACATTAAGACTATTTTCCTATTTAGCTGTGAACTGGATTTAAACCTTCGGCATCTGTTGGATCAGATATGGAAATATCTTGACTTGATACGTATATATACGAAACGAAGAGGAGGTAAATTTTGTGACAACTATTTTTGCCTTACATTACCTTGCTTGCGGATTGCGAATATAACATAGACTTTAAATGCTTGTAGAATTTCCTGATTTAGAAGGCGGTCTCATTATGAGGAATGGTGCGAATGTTGAGCATGTGGTATGTAGTAGTATGCGGATATTTGTTAATGATATACACGCGTATAGAACATCAGAAATATTCACGTTCTTGTATGTCTCGCGCGCTTACTTTGTTATAGTGCCATGCTATTCACAGATCGCTCGCGCATGAGTTTCGTTATGCTCTTGTTTGGGTATGTTTAACATTTAGTGTCAAATCATGATTTGCGATTGTTGTTATTTTCACGGGACTTATTGAGACTGTTCGTTATGGTTTAAAAGGGAAGGTCTGCTAAACATAATCCACAACGCGTTGGATTATCACACGTAATGGAGAACGAAGACGTAATTCAAGGTGATTATACGCACGCATATATATATATATATATATATATATATGATGGATACGTGACAATCGACTGACTCGCTCTAAAATTTCTCACTTTTCATAGTTGTCAAGAAAAAATAAGTCCATGTATAGATAAAAAGATTTCAAAGCTTAATTTATAATATTAAAAAAAAGGTATCTCGTTATATTCATATCTGGGGTGGCGCTCGGTACCGGTACCCCTCAAAGTTAACGAATGATGTGGAACTGCTTATCATGAATAACATATACGTTTGATCTAGACATTTGGCCCAACTTACGCGAATAATTTTCCTTGCTGTCCGTAATGCCATCGCCTTTCGAGTGAATTGAATCGCTGCTCTTTGAACGAGATGATGCACGGGTTGCAGCAGCATAGATCTACATTGTATTCAGTTTCTTTTAATTGAACTTACTCATGTAATTTTAAATTCGGTAGATAAATTTATTTAATGCTACCCGACCGGAAAACTTTATTACATTTAAATTCCTGAAACTCAATCTTTGAAAAAAGCAAACTCCAATAAATGCAATTATGATGCCATAAATCCACCCTCTGAAACAGAATTAACGTTCCCAATTTGACATTTTGCAATCTCAACCCAAAATTATTATACACCGCGAAAAGAAGAATCAACAAAAGAATCGTCTGGACGATATTAATATTGACTTGTCAAAATCAAAACCATGTATTCCCAAGTTGGTATTACAAAATGAACTGCTATTGTCGATATAATGATATCTTTACGACTACTTGTTACAACAAAACACATAACTCGCTCACCGTCAAATTTTAATTGATCAACTTACAAATAAACACAAAAGTTACGTTTCGTCTATGATGCATATCGAATACGTTCTTTTTTTAAAGATCGGAAAACTGCCGTACTTTGCATGGAGACGGGATTTTACCAGACATTAAAATCTGTTCCCTGACACGTTTCTTTCCAACTTTAATATGTAATGCTCTATTCAAATTATCTTATGAACGTATTCGTCATTTGTAAGACAAAAGACAATAAAAATGCTGGATATAGTACAATACTGGAATAAAATAAGAAATCATATACATTCTGAGATTGTCCTTCAACAAATGCTGTCAAGCTTGCAATGGATAATATCAGTTTCATAATATTCCATGTTTCGTAATAAGGGAAAATCATTCTCGCTTCAAAAGTCGGGTCATCCAAGAAGTCATGTCTTCATACGAAAAAGCCTGTCAAAATAGAAATTGTTAATAACAAATACTAAAAATTAAGAAAAATAGTAACAGCAGATTCCCACGCTCGTGTTCACTTACCAATTCGTCAAGAGCATCCACGACCCACTCGTTCAACGCAAACGCCCATGCCATTCCCAGAATCGCTATCACCAATATAAACAATATCAGCTTCTTGCCGACTCTTTTCTTTTCGACTTGTTTGGTCTTGGCTTCCTCCTTTGTGATCGCATCTTGATTGCCGAACGTGTAATCGACATCACGGAATTCCAATTCTGACGTTAGATCTGGGTCTCCTACGTTCCGAACTACCGGATACCTTTGATTCACATGAGAAAAAGTGGGCGGCGACGAAGAGCTCGACGTTCCCGTCGCTAGATCAGTCTTGCTTAAAGACCTATCGTTATCAGTCGTATCATCCTTTTTAAAGTTATCCACGGTGAAATATCTTGTCATAGGCGTCTTTGTGTTTCCATCTTCGTCACTTAACTTGTGCATTGCCTCGAAAAGTAAATCCTTGGGCGGAGGAATTGGCACAAGCCTTCCTTTAGGTGTTGGTGAGTACGTCTCTTGGTATTCTAATTCATCCCCGGTTCCCTCTCCCATTGAATCCCTGTTACTCTTTGCCCTCCTTTTCTTCTTCTTTTTAGCACTGCTTTCTTTACTTGTTGCTCTAAGCTCCTCTTGTGCTTCCTGTATCTTTCTATCTCTCTCCTCAACCAAGCTCTTCCATTTAGGCGATCCTTTCAATCTGTCAAACTCGTCGCACAGTTGTAGTTTCCGCCTCAGCTGCTTTACTCGGCTACTTTCGAGGCGTGTGAGAATTGATTGGATTTTTTTGATGGTGAGAGAAGAAATCTCGAATGACGGGTCAAGAAAAGAATATTCTTCGTCGAACTCTGATGTAGAAGCCATTTTAGCGGATAGGCGTAATGTATGAGGCGATAGAGTAGAATGGATTCGGGTAGCAAGCCAATGGACAAGATAAAGTTAAACTGTGAGAATAAGGTTTTTGTAGCACAGTGCCAATCAAGTTGCCGTCATCCAATGACGCTGGCTTTTTAGAGTATTTAACCAATGTATTGTATATGATATTGGGGCTCGATATATCGCACTTGTCAAATCTCTTTTACTCGCTCGCTGCAGCTTTTTCTTTTTTTTTTTTTTTCTGCTACAACTCTAAGCAAGCAATAAATCAGTGAATAATTGGCCGTCGGTAAAACTTTCGTTGTGCCAACCTAATTCACAACAAAAGCATTCGGCAAACGTTTGTGTTTGCTTGCTTTCCCCGCTGGTTAGAGTTTTGTTTATTTTTTCATTTGCAAAAAAAAACCCATCCACGTGATAACATTGTGACTGTGGTACGGTGAAACTATAGTTGGGCTAGCACGACTCTCGGATCTCCACGTGAATGACAAAGCAAAAAGCATGGGGGACTTTCTCAATTTTTAAACGGCATTTGAGCTGCATGTGCGGACGGGACAACAAACCAACAATGCTAATACCATTACTATATATATTTGTATGTATAAAAAAAACGCTCTGTACCACATTTATTCTATGTATATTTTTCCAAGACAAAGCAAACACTTTGAGTCTTCGAAAAAGAAAAGAAAAATAAACAAAGGGTGTTGGGTAAAAAAAAAATGAAATTCTCAAAAACTCACTTGAAATTCGGAAACTAAAGAAAAAAAACTGAAGGGAAAAACGAAAAAAGAAAACAAAACAAGAAAAAAGACGAAAGGTTTGTAAACTCGCCTTTTCTTCTCTCAAATGAATATTTAAATAAAATATAGTAAAAAAAATGCAATGAAAAAATTGTAATAAACAGTCATTGAAATAAATGAAACAAAATGTGCGATTTTAATGTATTATTCCAACCGCAAAAAATAAAAAACACTTTATCCAACATTATGTCATATTTAACATTTACACTCTTTCTAATACAGTTTCCCACATAGCACCACCTTCGCCAAACAGAGTCTGCTGCTTGGTTGGCTGAGCGACATATGCTCTTTCTCTTTCCAATTGGATTTCCTTATCTTCATTTCCACCTCCATTTATATTTCTTTCTAACCTTTTATCTCCTTCAATCATGCTAGCTCTATAAGATTTTCTTTGACTTCGTGTTAAACTTTTTCCGCTCTCTCGCCTAGCCAATTCCGGGTTCCATGATTTCCTGTTGGAATTTCTCAATGTTTCCTTTACTTCTCCTTTATCGGCATCTGGATTCGTTTCCCGTTGTTTGAGAGACGATAACAGCTTGGAGCGTCGTTGCTCGCGAGTGGTTGGAGAGCTTGGTAGGACGGATACGTCTGTGGATCGAGGAGATATGTTTACAATCCATGATTTGCGTGCTTCTCTTTTTTGTTCTATTCCATCAAGCCATTGTTTTCTCTGATCGCGTTGTTGTTCTAGACTGTCCAACCACTGTTTTGTTTTGCTGTTTCTATTGCTTTCTCTCTCGTTACCCCATTTCTTTACTGCGGTTTTCGGCAATCTAACACTGTTATGTCTTTCGACTTGAGTCTTACGATCCCAGGTAGGTACATCTACATCTTTTGAATTGTATGTAGCCCGATTATGAGATTGTGTTGGGAATAACAAATCACGGGCTGGAACCATGGTGACACCTTTTTCATTAACCGTACGAGGGTCGATTTTTCCATCTCTTGTGAGAGTTGAGTATGGTGAGATTGCTCTGCGTCTACGGCGGCTACGGTAAAAGCAGAGGGTCGTAATGAGAGAGAAAACGCTAATAATTATGCCGACAATAAAGAAAATAAAGGACTGTTTTGTCATGTTCAATGGATACGTATTGGTCTTTCCTGATGCTGTGTGGCCACCATTATTAGCATTATTACCGTTGGATTCTTGACAAGTTGAATAAGTAATTAAGAAACACGTGACAATTATTAGAATAGTTTTCATGTTGATAGAGTAATTTGCCATCTGTCAATACATCTGCAGTTGAAGAATGTCGTAAAAAAAAGGTGCTCTTGATATTTGGATTAAATCGTTTCCTTTTCGTTGTGCGTTTTGCTAATATTATATTATTATTTTTCCGATTAACTGTTATTTCAGGCGAACGATAATCACACTCTCTTATAGTAAACCCAGTATAAAAATCCGATTCAGCTAGTTGTATTCTAAACGCTGATGCTATACGTTCTGTGTTCTTGGGTTCTCAAATCGGTGAGCGGATGAGACTTAGACAAGAGCGAGGCCCTGCTGTTTGCACTATGAATACGGACTGTGAACAGGCAAAGGGTGGGGGTATGCGTTGAGCGGGATGGATCATTTATATATGAGGGACAAATTGACTGCATGTGTGGAATATGAATAAATAAGGTAAATTATAATTACGTGGGGATAGGCGGCATTTGGTTAGTGTAATATGAGTGTAATATTAAGTTGAAGGTTTGTACTGGAATTAATAATAATAATGACAAACAAAATATACAGCTGAAAATAGACGAAACGGGTGAACGTATGGTTGATTAAAATGGTAAATATACATGCAAGCACAAATATTGTATTAGCTAATCTGCAATGTACACACCATTTATTATTCGAGATTTTTGGTTGTTTAATATATTTAGTGCTCGTTCTATTTATATCTATTATTGTATTAGTGGCAATTTATCGTTGTTATTGCACTCTTGTTATTATTTTTCGGATTCGGCATTGAAGAACCAGGATGAGCTGCTGCTATAAAATCTACACTCGGTCATCGAACCAAATCCAGCCCATTTTTTATCCGGGACGAAAGTTTCATATAGAATATGTTTGGTTCAGTTGTATCTTATCTCGTATAACCGGATATCTTACTCAAACATGCAAGATAAATAATTAACTGCATGCAGATAGTATTGGTGTTTTCCTATGTGATGGTAATATCGACCAATAACTGTCAAAGTGATATAGGACATGTGTGATTTAAAGTACATTTGTTTGTTTGTTGGAAAGAACATGGTGATGAGCGACCATTTCTTGATAATGTCCCAGTGGAATAGGCTAATTTCTAATTAATGGCTTGTCAATCTTTTGCAAATTGTTTAATTCAAAGTCATGGCGAATTCGGGGGTAAAGGGATGAGTCCCCGCTGTGACGTCTGTCTTGCGTTATCCGTTCCTAAAACTTTCACATGAACTCAACATTATTAATAGTCATAATTATAACTATATAATGCCACAACCCGTGACTGCCGTAATTTTTATTCTTAGCAAAGACCATTACCACAAATTAATTAGCTTATCATAATAACACTAATCAATAACGCTTGGCTGTGCAACTGCTTTTCTCGGTGAAACAATCATGACTCGCAGGTTGATGTTTACAATTTGAGCATTCCAATGTGCATGCGCCACCTTTAGTTTGCAGGTTCAATTGCCAAAGCATAGTGCATCTAAGGTGAAGGGCTTTCCTGCAGCCGAACATGAATATGGGAAGCTATATATAGTTAACCAAGACCAAAAATGTTTATTGAGACGAGCATTTACAATTAGACGGTTTTTAATCAGTCAATTTTGTTAACTTGTTGTGTCATACTTTCTAGAATCACAAAACTCATAGCTGAATCATTTGTATGGTTACTGAATAATTTCAATGTTATTGAAATTGATGAGTCGTCATTTAACAAGCCATGATAATGAGTGTAGCCTGCCCTGCTTATGCACCAGTCACCAGACCAAACTAACTTCAGCCTTCATCGATTTTTAATTCGCTGCACAAAAATGAATGTTATTCTCACAAAAACCGTTTTCTATAAAAAGCCAAACCGATAATTACAAACCATGAAACAAAATTCTTGTGTTCTTGTACTCTTGATTGAATGCTATTTGAAAAAAAAAAAGATTTTTGGTCATTGGGCCCATATACGGCCTTTGTTATCGTCATTCTGTATAGAAGCTTTAGATTTCGTTTATCACATATCACCTACTTTTATGTCATAACATCGTCATTAAAGGAGAAAAAACAAATTGTCCGGACGTGTGCCGTGCTTTCGGGTTCGTTTTACAACTCCGATGGCTCATTCGTAGATAGCAATAGCGAAAACGTTTCCCCGTTTTGTAACGTCCAGTACCAATGAGAGAGTATCACAGAGTTTTCGAGAACACGCATGAGCGAACTATGCTTGAGAATACCTCTTTTTCTTTAACTCTAATTCCAAATCATATGAGCGCACAGCTCACAAGCTGTCTTGGATATAATAACAATGCTGCTATTTATAAATTAGCTATTTTTAACTGTTATTAAAAAGTATGATTACCCTTTCTAGTAGCGTACGCTTACACAATTTCTAATAAAGACGATAATGTATGGCTCGACTATTGTAATCTGTCAAAAAATGTTAACGACGTGAGCGGTGACCGGCAAAGATACGCTAGCTTTAGTACAATCGAACTCTTAAATACATAACTCTAAAATGTCGCTTATTTCTAAAAGGAATTTGAGAAGTCTTTGAGAAAATGAGGCTGAGGTTGTTTAATTACAGTAATTAATGTTAGATTGTATGTCAAAACCAAGGCAAAAACTCTTTCATTAATTTGACTATTGCGTTAGGGCTTTCCGAAAATTTATTACATGCCAAAGCGTTATCAACAAATTTCTTATTGAACCGATGTGGAAAGCATGTAATTAGTTGACCTTGCGATTTAGCTCGTTGCTCAGCCTTAACTCGGATAAGCCTTTTCTTCAGTAGGGTATTACAGTTCACGTCAAATGGGTGTAGTTGAACGATAAATCTAGTTACAAGTAATTACATAGACAAATTCTATTAGATTTTAATAGTGAGCAAATAGACGATATATAACAATCAGATTAGTTTGAATTTGAATCTTTAAATTAACCACTATTTTTGTTTGCTGTTTCGCATTGATTTGTAGTTCATTAAAGCTTTTGGTTAGACACACTCAATTCATATTAATATAGGTTATCAAGTTTGTAAGGCAATTGGCGCTGCGTGTTAAGTAATTTAACAGACTAACTGATCGAATTGCAACCGCTACTAGTGATTCAATTAATGCATGGAATGATGAGTCGTCTGAATTCTTTCTCTCACGAAACCAGTGTATACTTATTCCTACTTGGACTAAGATTCGTATTACTACTGGTTATGATTGAGTTGTTGGCGACAACTACCCAATTGTTTGCAAGTCAGTCAAGGAAACTGGCTGATCCACGTGATATACGATAAGCTGACAGTTTCCTTTGTTCGACGTATGGAGTATGTCTGCAAATTATCGTTATCATAGTGCCATCATGGAACGGACGGTAGGACCCCTGTGATAGTCCGTTTGAAGGTTTGACCAATCGCAGCCGACCCCCTCGACATGCAATTAAGTTTGTTAAATATACACCATCCATATAAAGGAGTAGCAACGGTAAATCAGTGATTCTTTTGCGCACATTCTCACTAACTTGCAAACGATAGCCAGTAATTACTTCCTCGGCAAAAAGCAAAGACATTTATACTTTATCAAATAGAAACAGAGAAATAACGGGAGCAAGTTCTTATTTATTTAAACTTCACAAGACAACACCCCATTTCTACAAATCCTCCAGGACTCAAAACCCCAAGTGAACTCATCCATGACTATAGACTCAGTCGCAAACGCAAGTAGTGAGTTAGGTAACGTATCTATACTTGTAGAGCAAAAACAGTGTCCACCTTCATGCTGTTTTTTTAATGGTGTCATTTTTTTGCCTTTGGAAGAACGAGCTGAGTGGCATATGAAATTAAGAGATGGAGGAAACGTTGTAGTTGGGTAGCGTAAAGTATTAAAGATTATTGGTGGTGACTTGTAGGTCATTGGATGTACGTTACCAGTACTGCATAGGCATGAATGTACGGCTAACGCTGTTTTCTTTTGTTTATTTATACGCACGATACATATGTCGTCCTTTATTACACGCGCTGCCTCCAATTACACTATGAACAATCATCGTAACCAATCCGATGCTGAAACCCATTAATTACATGACGATAACAATATTATCAATCTGCCAATCAAATATCCTTACTATAAAAACCTCATTTACAATCTTTAACTTGCACAATTATTTGAATATTATTTACGACTTATCAATCCTACACATTCCTTTGGCATCATACTTAAAAAACATATCGTTAATCTACACTATTTCTCCTTTTTGACATTTATCATTCACCATGAACGAAATATCCTGCTTACCATATCCCACAGAGGACCCAACAAAAGTGCACGCTCTGCGACAGCAAGTCGATACTCTCCGGGCAGACTTGGCTGAGAAGAATGCCCTGATAGCCTCAGTTCAAAAACATGTTAACCGACAGCATCCCGTTCCTCCTTCTATGGAATCTACGACTGGCCGCGTAATAGAACGGCTGCAACTTGAAATCGATTCGTTAAAAAAAGAACTGTCAGATTCTAAAAGTCAGTTGCAGGTTGCAAGAGTAGCCCGTGAGCGTGCAGAAAGGCAAGTACAAGAACACGCACAGTCACATCAGTCATTTCTATTGGAACTTGATTCGCTCAAGAGGATATTGGAAAGGAAAGAAAGACAGGTTAAAGAGTTAGAGCATTCAATAAAGGAAAGCGATCAAAAGAGTATGGATATGAAGTTCGATAGGGATAATGCAAATACAAAACTCAGACAGACTGAACTAAAAGTGTCAGATCTAGAACGTAAAATTCACGAAGCTCTTGCTGCAAAGGAACAGGCCGAGCATGAGTACTCCCTCTTAACAAAAGAAATGCAGTCTTTCAAACGGCGCTACCAAGAAGATGTGGATACCGTCAGGCACGAATTCGATGAGCTGCGTGATCAATTAAAATCAATCTCTCATTCGCTCGAAGATACTATTCTCATGACTGGCGTTCAAGTGGAAGAGTTAACAACGGGCAGAAAGAACGAGGTATTGGAATTAGAACAATTACAGGAGAAATTAAAAGAGAATCAAGAAAATTACGCAAAACAATTCTTGCTGGAAATTGAGAAAATGAAGACTGATGTTGAGAAAAATACACGGTCGACCGATGAATTTTACCAGGAAGTAATCAAGATGAGAAGTGAAATTACGGGCAAGTTGAATTGGTTTACAAAGGTCGAGAAGGCCAGGATAATTTAGGGTGAGACTTCGGGTATTGATAAGTTGGATTGGGAGGTATTGGGAGGTATTGGGCGGTATTGGGCGGTATTGGGAGATATTGGGAGGTGATGCGTGGGATGAGAGAGACTGGACTTTGTGTTGTACTCATTATAGTGTGATCTATAAATAATGTAAAATTAAATTTCTTTAATAATTACTTTTCTCCAAGAGAAGAGTCCTTCTGGCTGAGTATCGCTAGATTACGAAACGAAAAAAAAAAGCCATGAGACCGAAGATCATGGCTAGTCATATCTTTAGTATAGTGACAAATTGATTACGTCTATTGAATTAACGTTAATTCGATGAATAATATTAATAATGGAGCTTTTGTAATAAAAAAATCCAGATCCTTTTATAAAGACAAGTTTCTGGAGTGTATGCCGATGTCACATGATTAAATCGTTCGACGAATATGACTGGATTAACTACGCATGGAAGCATATCGTATTTAATTTACTTGTTAGAGGAAGAGTAAATAACCCTCGAATAACTCGTACAGAAACCGTGAATTCCAAAGAGTGTTCTAGATTGACGTACTGGAATATTTACTCTCCTTCTCGAGACGCGATAGGGTTTTACATCATTATGATAGATGGAATTCCACGCGTTGTCATCAGAATTGTCCCTTGTCTGCCTCTTCATAAGTTTCCGAATATCCAAGCTGGATCTGGACGCTTATCAGGATCAGCATCACAAGACTACTCGGCAGGTCTCTTGTATCCCTCCGGTGCCGAATCAGGCATCGATGGTCGTAGTCCATCCATAATATCGCATACTAAATCTCTATCGAACTGCCTATGGTTCACCAGTAGCAATCAAATACATATGATACCAAAAGAATTCACATCTGATTTCTCTGTAAGTATGAAAGACTTCCGGTGCAATAAATTCGCCCGAGTTCACTTGCTGAATTTGGAGGCATTATGCCGTGATCAGTTAGTAATACAGAGTTCGGCATCCTCTTACTTACACACTTGAGATTAGAACACTGCAGGTGCATTCTTTGTAGCGAAGTTTACTAGTATTATTCATTATCATTATTTTTTACAATTCGGGACTGCCCATATACTGTATATAGATATGTAGTGTATCTGGTAGGTAATAAAAAATTCCCCCAAGCGCGCACCAAATGTATGTTAGAGAACAATATTATCACAAAGTTAGACATTTTTGCCATTCTTGATAATCGTAATCGCGTGTTATTTTTGTGGTTTTTTGCAAATGTCACGAAACTGGCGAATATCGCATATAGTCCAAATCCCAAGAGATCCCGAACCTTTTCTTCCAGAATCTGTTTCGTTTTTACTTGATCACAGTATATCCCATGTCATTAAACGATAATGCCAAGCGCTTGCTTGCTCATTAATTAAGAGTTGTGAGCAGTCTGGCTGATAGTCAAATTTGTAAACTTCACTTTCAATCGATCCTTATAAAAAAGGTTTAACGAATTCAACGACGGGAGCCCAATAAGACTATTAGGCGATGAGCATTATTTTTTCGAATCATAATTTTTTAATAGATAAAATTAATATTGTGCGTCACGTATAAATGTTCTTACCTCTTTAGGCAATGGTAGATTATGTTTCCTCTTCTATGTCGGGAAATCTCTGTTTTACTTCCGCAAAGGCCTCAGGATGCAATGTTGATACCTTTGATTTCAACGTTCTGTAGAATCATATATTTAACAAATAGACCCCATTTGCAATGAGGGTTATAAATTGTACGCTACTTTGTTTTTCGTATTCTAACCCAAACAAACGATCAAGGAAAGCTTACATACCTTATTTTCTTGAAAATATATTCTAGATCTACTTTCATCTCCTTAAAACATTTGGTGTTGGCTTCAAATTTCTTTACAAGATCGTCATATTTCTGTTGCGATAACTCGTTAAGTGCATTCATGTCATTACTTGCTGATTTCAGTGATATGTATCTGATAGCAGTATATGAGATTCCATTGTTACTTGTATTACTAGTGGATTAAGTGCTCAAGATAACCCTACATGTTTTCTTGTCGTTTCTCAATCTCATCCAAATCATCGTGATTTGTTAAACTGTCCAGCTTTGCTACTATGAAGTTTTGCTGTGCTACGTTATTCGTAGAATCCATTATAAACTTGTAAGGAGCCGTGTTGTAATATTAACAAGATAGAATGTCAAATACTCGTTTTTTAGCCAATCAAATCAATGAGGACAAATTATGATGTCACGCAATAATAATAATATATACAGTATATTATAATGCGTTCGATTCCAAATAACGTTCATTCTAAAAACAATTGGTAACTTGCCCAGTTTCATTGTATGAATTGTTTTATTCGAAACATCCTTTTGAATAACCCCTACTCGAAAGGAATGAATTTGATCGTTCAATGACGCAGCTGGAATTCTCAATATGCGAACTGATTATTCGATTACGGTAAGACTCGTTTAAGTCGCTAAACCCTTCCAGTAGTCAACCGTTCCGATCACCGTTATAATCCGCATTTCGTCGATATCACTGTAATAATCGTGGGTGTCAATGTGCTGGGTTGTCCATCACTCAATTCTTTGAGATATTCCTCCAGCTATACAAGTTACCTGCATACCGTTCTATCCAACTAATAATGGGCATAACTAAATTGTTGGTGAAGATCTGGCCAGATTTGAAAATAGTGGGCGCAAAATGCGACCGTTTCGGTATTGTCACATCACAACAATCCCGTGCATGTTGACACAATACATTTTATGTGATAAAATCAAAAACAAATAGTGACAATTCTGAAACGGGTCAACGCCCGTAAACATTTATATTATGAACGAAACTCTTGACCGGTTTCGTTAACAAGCTTGCTTTATTATCCCACTTCCCCACACCTCTCGACTTTTTAAATCTGGTTATACCTTTCTTACTCGATCAATGGAAGCAACAGTGGACAGTTCGCTCGTAAACGGTGATTCTGATCCTCCATATCAATATGAACAACCACTACCGAGTAGCAAGATACCGATATTAGATGGCCAGCATACTCCTCAGAATATAGCTTTACATGGTTTTATAGTTGGGAGTTTGTTCGGCTTTGGTATTGGGATATCGTTATACTCTGAAAAACTGTTTCAACTGGGATTTTTTATATCCGCACTCGGACTATTTCATTTGCTTGAGTATCTGCTGACCGCAATGTTTAACGCTGATAAATTAAGCCTTGACAGTGAGTGAGAGGGTCAAGAGAAGACTTGAGTAGTCTAATATTATATGTAGCATATGGGTTTTTTTTTACAACAAGATCTGATTTTGTAGCTTTCTTGATTAACAATGGGAAGGCGTATCATATCGCATTTGCATCGGGTATGATCGAATATCTGATTGAGTTGTGGCTATTTCCCGGGATGAAGAAGTTTGGTTTTATTAATTTAATAGGTGAGGCTTGCATATTTCAGTTGAGAGCCAATTGATATTAGAACAAGTCTCTCTCTATTGATTGATGTATGTTCATTATAATGTTGATCTACTAGGCCTGTTCTGTCTAATAATGGGTCAGACAGCAAGAAGTCTTGCCATGTGGCATGCAAAATCCAATTTTTCTCATCAACTCGTATATTACAAACAGCCCGATCACGAACTAGTAACAACGGGTGTTTATGCGTAAGTGCATATTATGAAAGCGAAAATTAGAATTTCATTATTGATTTATCATGATTGAGGCAAAAGTTAATCTCTCCATCTTTCTACTTGTTGTTCAAATCTTAGTTATCTCCGTCACCCGTCGTACTTTGGTTTTTATTATTGGGCCATTGGCACCCAAATTATGTTATTTAATCCGATCTGTCTAACAGCGTTTGCGCGTACATTGCATTACTTTTTTAGCGAGAGACTCAAGGAAGAGGAACCAACTTTGATTAGATTCTTTGGTGATGAGTATAGAGAATATAGGAAACGAACCAAGACATGGATTCTTTCTTATGATCTGTTGGTTGATAAACAGAGGATAAGAGAAGATGACCTACGAAATAACAATCGCGATTGAGTTTTGTTGGGGTTTATACTGTAAATATCACTGTTTCGTTATCAAAATAGTTTAAATTATTGCTAGATGCAATTTCTTAATTCTTAATTCTTTGATACGATAATTAATCATATTTGGTGCGCCTATATGAATCGGCTTGCAAACCCCCCAATTAGATAATTATAATTGGACAAGTCAATACTAACCTATAGATAATAAATCAATTTGAAAATAATCGGTTGAACCATGCATCTTCATGGAGTAAAGGTGTTCTTGCATTAGAAAGGGACAGAATTTTTACATCCTGACCTCTTGCATTATTATAGACATTTATTATAATTTAGTTTGGTATTTCACTTTTTGCAAGCCACTACTAATTTTGCCCACCACCAAAAAGAAAAAATGTATCCTCTCAACCTTCATTCCAAGCAATGACACCCATCATGCCAATCCCCACCAACATTGCTACAAACTCTGTTATAGCTTGTTTGACATCCTTCCCTAATTTCCCTGATACTTCCAACAACTCGGGAATCACACCTACTGTAGCAATATATATAAAACCACCTGCAGTAAATGGTATCACTAAATCACTCAAATAAACGTTGGTACCCCATATACCATCACCCACATCACCAACATCAAATACTTTTTCTCCCGCCGGCTGATCTCCTCTGCTATACTCTTCAATAGCAATACCAGCAAAGGTACCCAGGAATGCTCCTACGGCAGTGCCAAATTGTGATAACAAAGCATATCGTTTAGTGAATCCAGATTGAACGAGTATAGCATAATCGCCAATCTCATGAGGTATCTCGTGGAAAAATACAGCGACAGTTGTAGTCGCACCGACGCTCGGAGATGCGTAGAACGAAGCAGCCATTGCAAGACCATCAGTAAAGTTATGAGTTGCATCAGCTATAAGATTCAAGTATGCTGAAAGACGAATGCTTGTCGAGGGTTGTTTGGAAGAAGATTTTGATGATGATGACGATAATGAGGATGATGAGGATAGACTGGTATTTGATGTCAAGGATGATGTCGATGGTGATGATGACGACAGTGATGAAGTAGAGGCATGAATGTTATCAGACGATTGGCTTGGATTACGCCTTTTAGCATCATTAGATATCCTATTTATAGCAGTACTCTCTCCGGTTTCCTTGACAGTTCCACGCTTGACGGTACTTTGATGCTCATGGGCATGTCCATGCGAATGTCCATGTCCATGCTCATGGTGTCCATCTCCGCTTAAGATTCTCATACTCTTGTCAATAACAAAAAAACACACCAAACCCACAAATAACCCCAACCCAATAACCACATTCCTTTTCTCGTCTATCATAACAAAATGCACTTCTTCATCACTAGCTTCTCCCATGAAACTCTGTGGTAACAAATGCAAAAACACATCTCCCAACAACCCACCAACTGCAAAACTCACCAACGTGTTTAATGACGACGGCTGAATATCAGGAGGAACGAAAAAAAGAATAAAATTAGGTATCGATGAAATGTAAAAAGTGGCAAGCAACGAGTTAACTTTTGGCGAACCAGGAAAAAGATAAGAAAATATCGTTTTTTGTAGTGGAGAGGAATGAGAGACGCGAGCACGTTTTTCCGCTGAGAGAAGAGAGATGTATGGACAGAGTTTCATATGGACTGGTGATTGCGATGATCTGGAAATGTGAACTTCGGTTGGTTCTGCTGAAGGCGTTCCGCTCGCAAATTCTGCAGTTGTTGGGTTTCCTTCGATACTTGACCAGCGTTCCAACAGATATGGACATTTTTCCATTGTACTCTCCTCCACAGGGACATGTTTACCCTCTTGTATTAATTTAACGACATAAGAACACTTTTTTATATACTTTGTGTTAATTGAAACAAAAGATGTCTCTAGAGTGTATTCTGTTTTTGCCAATGGTAGTAAACGAAATAGTGTCGCCACCAATACGAAAGATAAAAGCAGTCGGCGTGAAAGTAATCTTGCTCGTGGATACATTCTCAGTAAAGACATTTATTACAAGTATGCTATAAGAAAAGGAAAGAGTTAGATATTTTGTCAATCGAATGCAAAATATTGTCACTGACGGGTGCGCAATATAAGGCATTTACTTTACTCTTTGGCTCGTTCGTTATCAACCTCATTACCTGTATTTTTGCTTTGTAGCGAGTTGATACCAAAGATGGGTGATACGGCTTATAGTTCATTGTAATAACGGTTGGTATGGTCTGTCTATATATGGTAAAATCGTGTAGGAAACGCCAACATAAACATCTTGCTTTACTTTACATAATGCGTGTAACAAATATGATGTTACCAATAGTTCATTTTGTTTACAAGTCGAAAATTTGCTAAATGACTTTTGACGTGACAAATGACGAGTTTTTAGTAGAGATGGGAGAAATATAAAGTAATTCGTATGTTGACCGTTTGACCACGTGGCACATAGATTTTATATCAACTTTTGGGAAATGGTTAATGTTTTTCTTAAATATTTGTGCAAAGGTTGTAATTTTTTAATTCTTGTCCGGGAATTTTCCGTAGTAATAAGGGGTGCATTCCGCAGAAAACATGCAGATGACGGTTGAAGCGAAAGAAATGACGGGCAAAAACGTCTTTGCATAGTATAAGTAGTAACAGTAAGCATTCTATTGACTCTACAAGACTATATGATTACATGCTATCATGGCAACAGGAAGGGCCTCTTTTTTAACGAAACTGGGTTGTTATCGACAGTAACGTTTACGCTGTAATGGAAACACCCGGCTGCTGGTAATAAGATCTATTACTATACATTACATGGAATGTTAGTGATCTGAAGGGTGAATGAAACCTTTGCAAACTACTCAAACTAGCAAATACAAATACTTTGCGGACAAAAGAAACGAGTTTGCAGCATTAGCATTAAAGTTATAAGTAATTCTTTTTAAATAAAAGAGACTTGATCATTTTTGCCTTTAAAATTACATTTAGTGTATTTTATTTAATGCTCTAATTGTTAGATTTGTAAGCCGAATTGAATACAAGACGTAATGATGAACTGTGGAAGAAAAAGACCTAAATTTGTTGCTAGTGTATGAATGTTCCGCCAAGCAGTCGTAATCAATGTTCATTTATTGACATAATAACCTACAGTGAAAGTGTTTGAATGACATAACAGGGAAGAAGACTTGAAACATAAAAAAATTAAAAAAAAAAAAAAAGATGCCGCATACACCTCGACAAAGCCACCGCCACACCAGTTTGTAGCCATTACCAGACCACGTATCAAGCAAGTATTAGATAATTAGACACATTCAATTAACGCGGTGAGCAGCAGAGGGTATGAGGGAATCACTCCCACGAACTTTCTACAATATCCCGTATCCTTCGTGTGTATTCCTTTCTGTTCTCTCGATAGAGATTGGCAGCTTCCGCATTTGCCGGTGAATTTGGATTGGGATCATGCAATAAACTCTGAATACTTGTCAAAATAGCCGCAACATCATATGTCGGCGACCATCTATTCTGCAAAATGTCCAAGCACAGTTCGCCACTTGCATAGACATTCGGATGAAACATTTTAGAGATGAATCTCACTGTCGGAGGCTTATTAGGATAGCTTTCATCAAACTGAAGCGCCAGTTTGAACGTACCATCTTCAAACGGTGTCTCGGCTATATGTAATAGTAGTAAATCAAAAACATAGATTAATCAGATTATTCTCTCCATACTTTTGAAATATAACAGCTTGTCACAGTTACCCGGTTTACCCTAAAAAAAAAAAACAATGACTAGCGCACACGTAATAAGCTGTTCTGCGGTCACTATGGAACCTTGAATACTGTTTAAAAGTATTCGACCAAAATTACTCTGTGGGCAATGAGTATGTATACATACCAGGACCGAAGATGACTGCGTTCCAAAGCAAGATGTTGTCGGGGCAAGGTGCTCCCGAAATGCCAGCTGGAGGGTCATTCTGTAGCCTTTTAAAGTCACGCATAAGTCTGCGACGAGCTTCAGTCGACATGTTGCTTTATCTTTTCGTGTATAGTGATAGAGAGTGAAAAAACGTTATATGTGACAAGAGTGTAAAGTTTTTGTAGATCTAGAAAACCATGTAAACGCCATAATATTGTTGTCGGCGTGTTACGCAAAATCGACGGTCACATGTATGGAGGCAATATACAATCCTGATGTTTCCAGGCAAATAATTTTTTTCTGTAAACTCGGAACGACTGCCCAAACTCAAGACCAAACTCTTCAGATTATGAATTCCACACTCTCAAGGTACAATTCTTGGCAAGATTAGTCGGCTGCTTTGGCGATCGGCGTTGTTAGGAGTGGGTACTCTGCGTTTGAAAGTTATGGGAGACGAGGATGCTTTGATTACTTACCTCAACTCACTGTTACAGTGTTTTACCAAAACCTCGACATACTCAGCTGAGCTCTGAACAGCACAATGAGTATGAACGCGGTTTCGACGAATTGACTGCAACGAAACGCACAAAAGGTCCTCCACCATATGGCCATCGAGCCGATTGGAAGCCAAGAAATGTCGAAGATTTTGGTGATGGTGGTGCTTTTCCAGAGATCCACATGGCACAATACCCTCTCGACATGGGTCGAAAGAAGACAGTGCGTTGCTCGTTTATTCTATCCGTCAAATTGCTTTGTTCTTGGTAATAAAAGTTTGAAATCTTAAATATCATTATCTGACTGTAAAATAGGGCACAAGCGGAGGATCTCTTACTTTACAGGTGGATGCAGAAGGCAGCATTCGTTATGATGCTATTGCTCGTCAAGGCCATTCCGAGAATCGCATAATTCACTCACAATTCAAAGATTTAGTTCCACTAAATCAAAGGGTCGACATTGAAAAAATCGAACTGAATAGACCTACCGACGATTTGGTTAAGGAAACAACTGACAAAACAAGAGAAGCTTTGGAAAAGATTGTACAAGGTTTTTTTGTTGTTTTTTTTTTTTTTTGTTACTTTCTCTCTCAAACTTTCTAATATGAAGTAATTAACACATATTTTTTTTCTTAGGAAAAATAAAAGCAGCACAACCTAAAAATGTCAAAACAAACAAACCTGCTACCGAACCGACTTATATAAGATATACGCCCGCACAACAAGGGGAATCATTTAATTCTGGCGCCAGTCAACGTATTATAAGAATGGTAGAAATGCCAACAGATCCTATGGAACCGCCAAAGTTTAAACACAAGAAAGTGCCTCGCGGTAAGTTTACGGGTTTTGTTTCAACTGATCGATGTATCTATAGACTGAGGAAACACTTTTAATACACACAATAGGGCCTCCTTCACCTCCGGCACCCGTTCTACATTCACCACCGCGTAAAACTTCTGCAAAGGAGCAACAAGAATGGGTCATTCCTCCTTGCATATCGAATTGGAAAAATGCCAAAGGTTATACAATTCCACTTGATAAACGTTTAGCAGCAGACGGACGCGGATTGCAAGAGGTACGCGCATTATTGTCCATAGTGTACTCGATTTATGATTCCTGACTAAGACAATCTAAACTGTGTATCGATGCACAATAGGTTACAATAAACGATAATTTTGCAAAATTGTCTGAAGCGCTCTTCGCTGCCGACAGACATGCTCGTGAAGAAGTACGTCAGCGCAGTTTAATGAGAGAAAAACTTGCACAAAAAGAAAAGGAAGAGAAAGAGAAACGATTACGCATGTTGGCACAGAAGGCTCGCGATGAAAGGTAAAGACAGCTATACGATAAGTTGAATAATAATGGTCTCGATAGTAATTGATTGAAATTTTCTAGGGCAGGGCTATCAACGTCTGCTGCCGCACAATCTTCTGAAGCTGGAGAACGGTCAGAGACTGACGAGGAATCTGACGAAGAAAAGATCAAGCATCGAGACGAAATACGACAGGATCGACGGAGAGAAAGAGAGAGAGAATACAGATTGTCTCGTATGGGCGCAGAACAGAAAGCGAAATATCTAGCCCGGTAAGTGTTCCGAGTGTTTCTTGTTGAATAATGCGAGCATAAAGAGCCTATAATGTCAATTTACGCTTTTTTCATTTAGTGAGGAAGGCCGTGATATTTCAGAAAAAGTCGCGCTAGGGCTTGCCAAGCCCACAATCAGCAAAGACAGTCTACTTGATCCACGATTGTTTAGTCAGTCTGGTGGTCTCTCATCTGGTTTCAAGGATGATGAAGGTATATACCGGCAATATATGCATATCTGGCTGGCTCCTATCGCATCCATCTTGTCACATTAATTTTTTATCTATTTTTTTTCAGCATATGATCTCTATGACAAACCATTGTTTGCGGGATCTAGCGCTAACATGATATATAATCCAAAGAAAAGCTATGATCCAGATCTTTTTGAGGGTGATGAAAATATCAAACAACTCTTGGCCAAAACTGGGCAATCCGCAGAAGCCGGTCAGGTATGAAGCTTGACAACTGTCTCTTGAGGCGGCGTACCATCATCCAACAGACCGTTTACAAATTATCTTTTTTTTTTCTTGCATCTTAAGATTCGAACTGGTCCTATTGAGTTTGAGAGAGAGGAAGCAGATCCATTTGATATCAACCGTTTCTTGGATGCTGCGAAAAAGGGTGTGAAACGTGGACTAGAAGCTGTGTAAGTTTTGATGATGTCATTAGTTGTCTGATTTTACAATACATTGATTCTCCTCCCTTCTCGATTCTAGATCGGAAAGCAGCAAGACCAAACGCCAGAAGGATTAAAAGGCAGTTGAATGGTACAAAAAAGCAGCTGAACAAGGAAATGCCAAACACAATTTAATCTTGCTGTATGTTATAAATATGGAATTGGAGTAAAAAAGAAGCAGTTGAATGGTACAAAAAAGCAGCTGAACAAGGACATGCCAGTACACAACTTAACCTTGCTTTACGCAAACTTACAACAATAAGCAAAAAAACGATGTGCAAGATATATTCAGAAATATCCCACCAAGTTGGGATACCGAGTGTAATTTTAGTAATATTGATGATGATGGCGGACTACATGACAATAAAATACAAGCTGTAATCGAGTAACCGTAATAAAACGCATCAACAAATAATGAATTGAATAAAGTGTCGACATTTAAAGTTTAAGTGTGAAGCAACAACATTATCAATACATGTTTGACGTGCCAAATTTATCTTTCAAAACTTTTATTACAAAGACCAAATTGAAAGGTTTCTACAAATCGTTAACGCAATAGCTAGTCGATAAAATATATGTAATCTTAAGAGGAAGAAAACATGCCATAATAGAAAAGCTATTATATAATTAAAAATAATCCACTCATTATGCCGGGGTAGTAATTCAGGCCGGGCTTTATTATAATATCTATTTGAAATTTGAATACGATGTTTGAACGCTGAAATGTCTTAATATTAAACACTTTATCTGATTAACGCACTATTCGTGCTTTTACTTACGGCATTAGAATGATGATACGTTTCAGAAGAACGTTTTGAATATTAATCATACAAAGGCTATCAATGGTCAATGGCATGACCAAAGGAAAATATTAAAAGAATTGATAGCCAAAGACTTACTGTTAATGAATTAATAGAGAGAGTGCGGGATATGTATTGGAGAGTGGATTAGAAAGATCTTTTATTATTATCACATGATATCAAATTGGCGACGCTTCTAAAGATTGTCGGTGGGTGAAGCCATCTCCTGTCTCGCTTCTTTATTGTCATTCTCGGTCATCCTGATATTCGTAAGTTTAGGGAACTACAGAGTAAATCTCTCTTTTCTGAAGCGGATGATGATGGAGAGAATGGGTAAGAAGATGGGTATGTAGAGGCGTAGCTTTGCAGTTATGGAGTTCTATCATAATTATCATTGTGTACGTCTAACTCTCTACTTTTTTGTTTGCATTAAATATATCATGACAGTCAAAGATGACCATAACAGGCATTATTATTACGAATTGCGTTTGCTTACTCTTTACTTAGTATTCAATCGCGGATGTGTATAATATGAATTTTGATATTTAAACAATTTATTATTTTTTTAATCTACAGTACTTCAAATGAAAATATTATTAAACATAATTAAACAAAAGTAACGACTAGGTATTTTTATTTGCTCCGCCTACTCCCGGAAAAAGTGCGACTCGGGATAATCTGCCGATTGTAAATTGAGGTCATATTAATATTGAGACGTTGATAAAGAAAAGGTTTATTATTATCATTATTAAAATTTGTGCACTCACCATAGTAATTATCGCGGAGATAATTATCTACGTCATGATTTAATGACGGAGGGGCTGCTTCATCATTAGAAGCAGCGGTGGCGGCGGCGGCGGCGGCGACGGTGGATGTCGTATCTGTAAACAAAAGGTATTCAGCGTCAGAACTCTACTTTGTACGTTTGATTGCAGTTTAATTTGTGACTATCGATATTGTATTCTAATTATATTTGTAATGATGTATTATAATGTTCTTACCCTGCCGCGCGTCCGGTTTTCTTTTTATGATTTCAACCAGACGCCGCATTTTGACCAGTATCTCTTCGATACGGTCGATTGTTGCGGAAAGCTGCCGCTTGTAGTCCTTTTGCGGACCACGTTTCTTTGTTGGCAGCTGGAAGTCGCACTGCTGGCTGTATTTGATGCAGCCAGCGCACGGAGAAACGCCCGTGCATCGTATACGTCGGACTTGGCATCCGACACATGCCGTGGTCACCTTCTGCCGCGAAGTCATTGAGAGATAAATGGAGAAGTTGGTTTTTGGGGGTTTGAGATGAAGGAAAAGTCTTATTTGGCGATCGCTTAACTTACCACCTTTCCTCGCTTAGGACTCTTTATATACTATTTTTTTGATTACTTTATTTGATTACCACTCAAACCCCATTGCGGTTTTGTATACGACAAGACAAAAAGAATATTGACGTGGAAGGTTACATAATTCTTTGTTACGTTCTATGCCATTTCAACTTCTTTTTTTTGACTCATACACAAAGTATATAGTACAGGTTTTTCGGTTCATTTGCAATTGGTATATGCATTCAATTGGTGCAAATTATGGGTCGGTTCAGCTCATCAGTATCCAAATACCCAAACTGAATGGCCCATAAAAATCAAGTTACACGTTTGTGTTTGTTAATTAACCAGTCATCATATGCGTATAACAAATACACTAGTGTTTATAAACAAACAACGGAAGCAAGCAAGCAAGAAAGAAACATTGACAACAGTATTAATTTACATCAATATTTAATTTAAACTTTGACCGAACCCGAATTTCAGTGACGCGATAATTCTCTTTACGAATATGTTTTTCCAACTCTTCTTTAATGCTAAGTATTGTCTCGGACTGAATTGCTTCTCGGTAGATACGAGGTTGCACTGCGGTGAATGAATGCATTTTTGTGAGCAGCTACTGAAAGTAAAAATATAATGGGTGCGAGTCATCAATGAGTGAAGAAAAGACTATTTTTGTATTCTTCCATTTGTATAAATAAATGGACAAAGTGCGTCATTGCGATTCCATAAAAGTTACCGACCTTAAGTATAGAATTACCAAAGACAGTGCTTTGTTCAAAAGATTACTTGCATACGTGCAACGCATTGATGTATAAAAAAGGTTAACACGGCTTAATTACTGCGCCTGTAAGAATAATATTAACGAGTTACGAAAACTTAACAATTTTTCTTCTTATCGATTCCCCATTGAAGTTATACCGTATCAATTACTATTAAATGGAATAAGCCATTTAACTCTCACGGCGTCAGATAGTTTGAAAAGATCAATGGACATCAAACAGCTAGCGAATATCGACATCAATGTCAACATCCGAATTTGATGATATAATTAATACGATGACACAAGTTTCTCAATCTGATTTAAAGTTCAAGCATTCCCGCAATTCGTACTCCCGTCCCAATGTCCGTGCGACAATCATTTTGTGTTCTAGTCTTAGTATTGTAATATTGGCGTTTTTCTCACAGATAACGCATCTCCTTGTATTTCTTTGATGTTTCCAATTTGTGTATCAATGCATTTTTCGATTGGGACGTGTACTGCCCCACGGTTAGGGGGGTTTGAGTCTTCTGAATGTACTCAATGGCAAATTAATCATGCCAATGAGTTGGCCGTATACGTGTATCTATTACCTTGCTTTTGCCCAGAGACTTTTGTCGAAAATATCCGATTTAGACATTCACCATTCTTAGAACAAACAAATATGCTTCTAATTATTGTTAGCTCTGGATTATTCAAAACCAGAAGTTTATTGACTACTAAGGATTAAGACAAAATAATATAATGATCGTAAAGCAACACATAACACATCAGATAAGCTAAGCAGTGTTTCCGGAATGCTGTTGAAATTACTTGTTCAATCTGGATAAAAATCGTAGCCTTGCTTTACGAAAAGATGTACAATTCGTTTTTGCAAAACTTACTCTCCTATCGCCAACTTTTACTCTTCCTCCTACCCAAAATTTAAAAGTGTCCCTTCTCGCATAATAACGTGGACAGAAGCAGGACTGTCTTGTCGACATTTTCTTGCTCAATCCCATCGGAAGAGAATAGTGTGGTTCACTTGATAATGATAACTTGTTTAGGATTAATGCCTACCGATAGACATTAGGTCGTGAATAGAAAGCCTGACGCGCTCGGATTTGGCTAAATTTCCAGAAATATATGTACGAGTTTCAAGAAAGATAGCAAAGCTATGAGTTGGGTTTATCGTGAGCGATTTTTTCTGCAGTGGTAAACATTGGCTTCATGGATGTCCGGCCAATTTACGACAATACTACTCTTGAGATTATCGAGACAAATGAAGCATACCGTTCAATGAGAATATAACAGTTTGTGCCGTAAGAAAAACGTTACCATCCAACTCTGGCAAGTAGTGGACGATTGCCTGAGAACAGGAACAAATGCTTGAATGAATCTATTACTTACCAGGTGGTTGGCACCATAATAGCAAACACGTCTATTACATCGTTCATTTGGGTCGTATCCACCCGTCAAATATAGAGATTTTCACTGCCATAGACACTAATGTAACATTCTTCAAATAGCAACGGGAGCAGAACTAGCAAATGGTGAAGATATTGGCGGCGAATTAGAAAAACGTACCAAGACAATTTATTGATTATAATTTTATTCCTAAATGAAAGATGAAGAAGCGGGTTATGCGGGTGCATATTATCCGGATATGGAGACTGGCGATTGTTTCCATAATATTGACTGCTTCATCGGATGAGTAGTCCTGCTCTTTATTCACGTATTAATAATGATAATACTAATCACAAAATCACAACCACGTGACACAAACCGTCAACGCTCGTAAACGTATTCCTTGCTTTAAATACTTTATTAAGTCCCACTAGGTTCAGCATATTTCTGACAAACTAAAATCTAACCATGTGGCAAAAAAAATTATTTGGGTTTTTTTAAATAGGCTAATTAGAATATGGATTTTCAGATCCTAAATCGCCATGTGGCTTTGGCAGTTGATAAAATAATTATTAGGGAAATAATCAAAGTGCTCGGAATCGGATAAGTATAACGATAACTTAATATTATCCAAAACGTTATACTAAGGACTAATGGTAATAACGACAATAAAAATAGCAGTTGTAGTGATACCAAACAATTAAGAACAGTATTAAAAAAATAAAATTCACGGACAATAAAACAAGTATAGCAATGAATTAATTCTCGTATTTGTAAGCAGAATTCGATAATAACAACGTATAACTTTACCTTATTTACTTACATCGTTCTTCCGTACAATTATCCAATTCAACGCTGCGTATAAACGGGTCTTGGCGTATTTTGATGTTACTATAACTCAACTAGATAAGCCTTTTGGTATATGCCGAATGGTATTATAGAATTAAGCGACGTATTCGAACATGGAGAACTCTTTAATATCTTTAAGAAGACGCATAACAATTGTTTACTGCAAGAAGAAATGCAAAAGTTTGAGCATTTTTTGCTAATAATTCGTAATTTAAATCTTTAAAATTATTAACAAGAAATGTGAGAAAGGCATACCCCCAAATTTAGATTAAAAATAGAAGTTACATTTAAGAAACTTTAATTAATTTGGTAGAATAATAAAAAGATTGTGTGAGAAAATGATGCTGATAATAATGCATAAACAAAAACTGCTTGCTCCAAGCTTTGAAATGATATAACATGCAATACTTGAAATACTGGTTGTGCAGAAATGAGCAAGTCAATTGATTCGAATTTTTTTGCAAACCCCTTTATTACTATTGTTATATTCATTTGCAACTGTCAACAGTACATTGTTGATATTATTGATCAATCAAAAAAATTCACCTTTGGTTTGTATTTTTCCTTAAAACGTAATTACGGAAAAGTCGCATTGGGCCACACGACATACTTCTAGTTTAGTAAAAACGTCAAAATGGAACGAGAATTGAAAACGGTGTCACCAGAGCTCGAATGTACAGTAACTAGGCATTTTTTATCCAGGAACCATCAACTCAAATGATCTACGCCGGCAAAGATAGCCAGTAGGGAGACGCGCACGATTTTATTTCAGTATCTTTTTAACTCAGCCCCCAACATATTTAATTTATTTAAATGGAAGAGAAGTTTATA